>NIVC01002186.1:0-171652 GCA_002269645.1 Macrostomum lignano | reverse complement strand
AAAATTATCTTGCCAATCCTAAACCATATGTAACCTAAAATTTCAGTTGTTTTTAAAAGGGTAAAGCATTGTTTTATTTAATTTTGTTTATTTACTATTTAAAAGTTGTGATATTTTGAATTTGTACATTATCCAAAGGTAGTAAATATTTATATAGGAAGTGCTTATCCTCACGGTCCCATGCCAATAATTCCAATTTTATCCACACAGATCCATGTCAATAATTTTCAACTTATCCCCACGGCAGCTTATTGAAGTTATTGAAATAGCTGCCATCATTCAAGTCTATAGGCTGTGTCAATAATTTTCAGCTTATCCCCACAGCTAAGATTGTGCAGTTGTTTGTATTTAGTTTTGTGTACTGATATTAAATCAAGATTGTCATTATTATTAGTAATATTATCATTATTATTATATATTGAAAGTTAAATTTTGCAAGTCTCATTTGCCTTGATCTTTGGGTCATTTGTTGTTATAAGTAAAGCCAGTAGCTAAGCAAATATTTAAAATTAACCCTTTTAATGACAAAAAGTTTAAACAAAGTACTCAATACTATTTAGTATTCAATGCATATAGTTTAATTAGATTGTGAAACATATTTTTTTACATTGTAAAACAGTGAAAACAAAGACAATTTTTGAACAGATTCATTTTAAGGTTTTTTATTCCAATAAGCTGCCATGGGGATAAGTTGGAAATTATCGACATAGATCCATGTGGATAAAATTGGAATTATCAGCATGGGACCATGGGGATAGGCCTAAGCACTTCCATTTATATATGCTTATATTTTTGTGGTCAACATATTATGATAAAGGTCTTCTATGTTTATAGTTTATAAATATTCTAGGAAAAATCAAAATAATATACATAAAAACAAGCAATATAATCAGTTGAGTTAGATTTTTTCTTAAATATATTAATCTTTTGATGGAATTTTTCAAATATGTACAAAATATAAATTGTAGGCCTATGATGTTATGAAGTGCCTCCATACACTAAATAAATATACTCACCATATCTTTCATTTTTTTTCTAATGAAATGTGTCTTTCATAGAAAGAATTTGTTACCAAAATGACTATTTGTCTAGACTATTGTTCCCAGGAATATCTATTACCAAAATGACTTTTCACGAAAATAACTGGAATCTATCTATTCATTTGGCCTATATTTATTCATAATTGGTTTTATTATTATTATTATTATAGTACTAGTGTTTTGAAGAAACTAAGATCTTAAAGTTAAGCCTTTTTATGTTGTCATGATCTAACAATTAATTATTCATGATTTATTCAAAATTACAAACCGACTAACATAGTAGGCCCTAATCATGACTTTTTTGTAAGTAGAATAATAACAATAAGTAAAAAAAAACTAGCAAACACTTTTATTAAAAGGGCATTACTAAATGGTAAACAATGACAAGTTGATCAGCATATACAATTAGGATTAATGTTCTAATTCTGATAAATTTGAAGACCTGATAGGGGAGGGGGCGCGACCATTCATCTTTTAAAACTGTTCCAGCTTGCTCATCAATAATAGTTTGTAAAGACAGCTCAGATAAGAAAGCTAAAATTGGTATTTCAGGATGTGCCATATTTACCATGCTCCAGATCTTTTGATTGGCAAGTTTTATCTGCCTTCTGCATACTATTACTAAGTACTAAACTAGGCGAGAGGCTAGCAAACAATCAATACATTTTGTCCACGGATGCTAAGCCACTCAATTTCGGTTTTAGCTTTACTTTAACTTAAAAAAGTGAACCCTCACTTACCACAAAGAAATGCAAAGGCAGCCTTCATAACACAGTAGCACACGGTTCGTGAATTCAGGAAAAGGGAATTAATTTTTGAGACTCGGTATAGAAAAACAGAGATGTGACTCGAAAATTTAAACGCGAACTTATACGATACGTGACGATAATTACACATGGTAGATTCTTATTGGTCAATTCATAAATTACGAATTCTTGCATTAAAGTAAAACAAGTTACAACGTTGCTCAGAAAATAAGTTTAGTTTATTGGCTATTACTATCAGAACAAGTGTAAAAATAACATGTTGCTATGTTTTTGAAAAAAATTAAAATAAAACTATAATACTGAAACTATGTGGTGCGTTTTTACGCTTGTGGCCTTTTGCTGTAATTTTCATTGAGTGCCTACTGGAATTAAAATATTATATTAAATGCAATAACCAATAGCATGTAATACAGTATTCATCTTAAAAATTTAGACACTGCCCAAAAGCAATAATTGAGAGACTTTTTGGTTGATCAAGGGATAGCTCCATGGAGGGAAGAATTATATATTCTTTCCTCCATGGATAGCTCTCGCTTCTCTCGAAAATTGTCTTGGAGTGCCGTGTTAGATGTCCAGTTTTAGGTTTTAGGTTTCATTGTCTCTCAGTCGGAGTTTCACAGTCAGAAATTTTCCTGTTATCTATGACCTAACTGCATGTACTAGTACATCTTTATTATTGCACATGATTTCAACTTACGTATGTTCGTTTTCTAACTCAATGTAGCATGACAAATGCAATAGACATAGACATAGATATAAAAAGATTTACTTCATTTTTATCAACTTAATCATATATGCTATCGAGTTTATAACTAGCCGTGTTTGTACATATAAAAATACTAGGTACACTGTACAAATGTATACATGTACATCGCATGTGTACGGTACATGCTAGTGTCAGTAAGCCCCTTTTAGGAAAATTATTTTAACAAAACGGAAACCGTGTGTAAATTATGTAGCTGGACACTAAACTGTAAATTAGCATCAACCGAATGCACTTTTAATAACTGTGAACAGAGAAATTAGTAGGTCATATAACAGTAATAATTAAATATATAACAATCAAAGCACCCATCAAACACGTTAGGAGTCAAAGACACGCGATTAGTACAGCTTACTAATGCGGCGCTAAATATATAAAAATGGTTTCATACTGTAAATGCACTAAAATGTATGCATTTAATCGTCCATTTCAAACTAGCTACTATAAGTGTCACGTGACACTTTGGAAACTAACAAAACATCGATAGAGAAATTGAAAGTTATAAGATCATGTTAGGACTATTTTATTGAACTCCTGTTCTGTGGAACGCAAATACAGACGAAGCTTAGTAGCGGTAGAACTGTAATTTGTAAAAGCAGCCGTAAACAAGAGTAACGAAGAAAATAACGGTTAATTGATAAACAGGATTCATTATTTATCATAGACAAGTGTTACAGTGTGTAGAAAAGAATTACACGTCTTTATAATCAATGATTTAAGAAATGATTAATTACTTCGATCAGCAAATATTTGCGTCAACAATATTTGCGTTTTGAATTGCAATCAATAGGCCAATTATGAGTCAAATATTAATCCGATTAAGATTTCAGGCTACTGCAAGTAGAAAGTCCTGACTGATTAAATACATAATAATACAAACTGTATCGAATAGGAATAAAATTAATTCAATCAGCTGGTAATAAATAATGCAGATTGCATGGCAGTTTTCTCACCTGATTAAACAAAGAGCCGAAATGGATGATTTCTTCACGGGGACCGGATTAAAGGGGAGAAACGTAGAAAAAAACAGGTTGTTGAAAGCACTAACAAGATTAATAGCAAGCAAATGGCTGCCAACAAAAATCATACAGCCAGATTAATAATAATTGAACACGAATTAATCACTAAACAGACAAAGGGTCAGATCGCAGTTTAATTATTAAGTAAAGACGGAAGCTCAGCAAAGCAACTAATTAATTATGCAAATATTCATCTAATATCGAGTTAATACCTGAGTTAGAGCTAATTAGACTAATTTAGCAATTATAACTCCCAGATCGTGAAAATTTGTCATTATTTCAAAGTTTCACTTTCACCTCCAACTTGTCAATATAGCGTCTATTTCTTTGCTTGCATGCTTGCCGGCCTTTGCCTGCACTTGAAGCAAAAACTTTTGCTAAACAAGAAATCACGGAAAATTGTAGTAGAAGGTCGCTACAACTCGATTTTCTTAAAAAACGATTTAGGTGAGGGGCGAGTATTTAGGTGAGGGCCGAGTCTCTATTTAGGTGAGGGGCGAGTATTTAGGTGAGGGGCGAGTCTCTATTTAGGTGAGGGGCGAGTATTTAGGTGAGGGGCGAGTCTCTATTTAGGTGAGGGGCGAGTATTTAGGTGAGGGGCGAGTCTCTATTTAGGTGAGGGGTGAGTCTCTATTTAGGTGAGGGGTGAGTCTCTATTTAGGTGAGGGACGAGTCTCTATTTAGGTGAGAGGCGAGTCTCTATTTAGGTGAGAGGCGAGTATTTAGGTGAGGGGCGAGTATTTAGGTGAGGGCCGAGTCTCTATTTAGGTGAGGGGCGAGTCTCTATTTAGGTGAGGGGCGAGTATTTAGGTGAGGGGCGAGTCTCTATTTAGGTGAGGGGCGAGTATTTAGGTGAGGGGCGAGTCTCTATTTAGGTGAGGGGCGAGTCTCTATTTAGGTGAGAGGCGAGTCTCTATTTAGGTGAGGGGCGAGTATTTAGGTGAGGGGCGAGTATTTAGGTGAGAGGCGAGTATTTAGGTGAGGGGCGAGTATTTAGGTGAGAGGCGAGTATTTAGGTGTGGGGCGAGTATTTAGGTGAGAGGCGAGTATTTAGGTGTGGGGCGAGTATTTAGGTGAGGGGCGAGTCAATTTAGGTGAGGGGCCAGTCTTTATTTAGGTGAGAGGCGAGTATTTAGGTGTGGGGCGAGTATTGAGGTGAGAGGCGAGTCAATTTAAGTGAGGGGCCAGTCTTTATTTAGGTGAGAGGCGAGTCTCTATTTAGGTGAGAGCCGAGTCTCTATTTAGGTGAGGGGCGAGTCTCTATTTAGGTGAGGGGCGAGTTTTGAGGTGAGAGGCGAGTCAATTTAGGTGAGGGGCGAGTCTCTATTTAAGTGAGGGGCGAGTTTTGAGGTGAGAGGCGAGTCAATTTAGGTGAGGGGCCAGTCTCTATTTAGGTGAGAGGCGAGTCTCTATTTAGGTGAGGGGAGAGTATTTAGGTGAGAGCCGAGTCTCTATTTAGGTGAGGGGCGAGTATTTAGGTGAGAGGCGAGTCAGTTTAGGTGAGGGGCGAGTATTTAGTCTCTCGAGAGCATACTAATCCAGCTCATTTCTAAGAAAAACGAACTCGAGATATTGCGAATTTAGTGCTAGAATAAAAGGAAAGCTTCCAACCTTTCACAGGGGTCGCGCGCACACGGCACGGCAGTGACAAAGACGGTTTAGAAAAGTGCAGATACTTTGCGGTATGAAGATATTTATGAGCTAGAAAAATCTCTGTTATAAAAATTCAAGAACGAGACGGGATTCACAGCCAGACTCTGCATGGCAACTCTGGATAAAGTGCTAGTTTACTACGAGTAATACATTTCAGTTATTAACTATAAGCCAATGCTGAAGCAATAGTTTAACAGCATGCAGGAGCAGAAATTCGTTCCTGTCAGCAGCAGACTCGGCCAGAAGCGGAGAGCTGAAGCTGCATCTGCGGTCATTGCTGCTGCTGGACTGACGCTCAAGCTGAGCTGAAGATTTGAGTCCCGCTGAGCCCAGCCAGGCTCCTCCATCAAGGATTTGCCTGAAACGAATTGAGAAACAGAAACTGCCTTGAATTTCGAAATTGTAGAACGCCAGTTTAATTTAAGCAGATTTCGTCCAATGGAAGTGAAATTTGATTTGCTTTATCACGAACCCCCCCCCGCCAGGTAGACAGGTTTTGTATCTTGCATTGCTCAGACAGCACACTGAGCAGACGGTGGCAGCACACTGAGCAGACGGTGGCAGCACACTGAGCAGACGATGGCAGCACACTGAGCAGATGGTGGCAGCACACTGAGCAGACGATGGCAGCACACTGAGCAGACGGTGGCAGCACACTGAGCAGACGGTGGCAACACACTGAGCAGATGGTGGCAGCACACTGAGCAGATGGTGGTAGTGGTGACAACACACAAGCCCGGTCACTCAAGCCCAATATTTTTAACCTACCAGGCTGCCAAAGTCCGTCTGGAAGCACGCGAAAGCGGCCGGACACTCCACTGAATGGCCGGACATCGGCGGCCAGCATTCCGGACATGAGTGGCCGGCAGTGGCCTTGGTGCCGGATCCGATAGTCGCCCGGTTGCTGGCCGGCCGGAATGGTCCAAGTTACCCTGGCAACGCTTTGAAAGAAAGCTTGCGGATACCAGCGGAATCTGCGAGTTGGAAGTGGCGGTGTTTGGGCGATTGGCTTGGTGGGTGAGGGCGATTCTCTTTTTAGGTGAGGGGCGATTGTCTATTTAGATGAGGGCCGATTCTCTGTTTACGTGAGGGCGATTCTCTTTTTAGGATGAGGGTGATTCTCTGTTTAGGTGAGGGCTGATTCTCTGTTTACGTGAGGGCGATTGTCTATTTAGGTGAGGGCCGATTTTCTATTTAAATGAGGGGCGATTGTCTATTTAGGTGAGGGCCGATTGTCTATTTAGGTGAGGGCCGATTGTCTATTTAGGTGAGGGCCGATTGTCTATTTAGGTGAGGGCCGATTCTCTGTTTACGTGAGGGCGATTCTCTTTTTAGGATGAGGGTGATTCTCTGTTTAGGTGAGGGCTGATTCTCTGTTTACGTGAGGGCGATTCTCTTTTTAAGATGAGGGTGATTCTCTGTTTAGGTGAGGGCCGATTCTCTGTTTACGTGAGGGTGATTGTCTATTTAGATGAGGGCCGATTGTCTATTTAGATGAGGGCGATTGTCTATTTAGATGAGGGCCGATTGTCTATTTAGGTGAGGGCCGATTGTCTACTTAGGTGAGGGCTATTGTCTATTTAGGTGAGGGCGATTCTCTATTTAGGTGAGGAGCGATTGTCTATTTAGGTGAGGAGCGATTGTCTATTTAGGTGAGGGCCGATTGTCTATTTAGATGAGGAGCGATTGTCTATTTAGGTTTATAGCTATTAAGATTTTAAACAGTAAATAGAAAGCGCTAACTAACCTGGTATACAGGCCCGAGTCTGTGCTGGCAACTATCCAACGGTGCAGCCGCTCGCTGTACCGCTCCACCAGCACAAATGAATGGCCGCGCAAAGCCAGAGAGTTGCGCGGATTGCACGAGATGAAGCTCAGCTGCACCGACTCACCCTAAGTGCGACAGGAGGGGGAGTGATAGACAGTGTGACAGACAGGCGGAGTGAGAGGGAACTAACCATAAGTGTGAAAGACAGGCGGTGTGAGAGTGGACTAACCATAAGTGTGACAGGCAGAGTGAGAGTGAACTAACGATGAGTGTGAAAGACAGGCGGAGTGAGAGTGAACTAACCATGAGTGTGAAAGACAGGCGGAGTGAGAGTGAACTAACCATGAGTGTGAAAGACAGGCGGAGTGAGAGTGAACTAACCATGAGTGTGAAAGACAGGCAGAGTGAGAGTGAACTAACCATGAGTGTGAAAGACAGGCGGAGTGAGAGTGAACTAACCATGAGTGTGAAAGACAGGCGGAGTGAGAGTGAACTAACCATGAGTGTGAAAGACAGGCGGAGTGAGAGTGAACTAACCATGAGTCTGACAGGCAGAGTGAGAGTGAACTAACCATAAGTGTGAAAGACAGGCGGAGTGAGAGTGAACTAACCATAAGTGTGACAGGCAGAGTGAGAGTGAACTAACCATGAGTGTGAAAGACAGGCGGAGTGAGAGTGAACTAACCATGAGTGTGAAAGACAGGCGGAGTGAGAGTGAACTAACCATGAGCGTGAAAGACAGGCGGAGTGAGAGTGAACTAACCATGAATCTGACAGGCGGAGTGAGAGGGAACTAACCATAAGTGTGACAGGCGGTGTGAGAATGAACTAACCATAAGTGTGACAGGCGGAGTGAGAGTGAACTAACCATAAGTATGACAGACAGGCGGTGTGAGAATAAACTAACCATGAGTGTGACAGGCAGAGTGAGAGTGAACTAACCATGTGTCTGACAGGCAGAGTGAGAGTGAACTAACCATGAGTGTGAAAGACAGGCGGAGTGAGAGTGAACTAACCATGAGTGTGAAAGACAGGCGGAGTGAGAGTGAACTAACCATGAGCGTGAAAGACAGGCGGAGTGAGAGTGAACTAACCATGAATCTGACAGGCGGAGTGAGAGGGAACTAACCATAAGTGTGACAGGCAGAGTGAGAGTGAACTAACCATGAGTCTGACAGGCAGAGTGAGAGTGAACTAACCATGAATCTGACAGGCAGAGTGAGAGTGAACTAACCATGAGTGTGAAAGACATGCGAGTGAACTAACCATGAATCTGACAGGCAGAGTGAGAGTGAACTAACCATGAGTCTGACAGGCAGAGTGAGAGTGAACTAACCATAAGTTTGACAGACAGGCGGAGTGAGAGTGAACTAACCATAAGTGTGACAGGCGGAGTGAGAGTGAACTAACCATAAGTGTGACAGGCGGAGTGAGAGTGAACTAACCATAAGTGTGACAGGCGGTGTGAGAGTGAACTAACCATAAGTGTGACAGGCGGTGTGAGAGTGAACTAACCACGAGTCTGACAGGCGGAGTGAGAGTGAACTAACCATAAGTGTGACAGACAGGCGGAGTGAAAGGTAAACCAGCGAAGCGTACTCACCGGAGCATAGGCCCGCCTAGTGGCATTAAGCGGATCACCAAAATTGGCAGTCAGGCCGGCAAAATCGTAGCCAGTATTGGGCTGGCCGGCGATCTGCTCCAGGCGCTGCGACTTGTCTAAATTGGCGTCGCTGGCCTGCAGCTGGAGTGGCGGCTGACTGCCGGTCCCCAGCAGGTGCGACATGAGGCGGGCCAGGTGCCAGGCGTAGTAGGCGAGCGTGTTGGGCCCGTACAGAGTGGCGCCTGCTTCGTAGTATGTGCCCTACGAGGCGGCACGAAGAGTGCTAAGTCTAGACAGTAATCCTAATCCTTAGGTCTCGATCCTTAATCCTAGGCTCCCGATCTCTAATCCTAGGATCCCGAATCCCAATCCCTAATCCTGAGATCCCGATCCTTAATCCTAGGATTCCGATCCCTAATCCTAGGATCCCGATCCCTAATCCTAGGCTCCCGATCCCTAATCCTGGGATCCCGATCCCTAATCCTAGGATCCCGATCCCTAATCCTGGGATCCCGATCCCTAATCCTAGGATCCCGATCCCTAATCCTGGATCCCGATCCCTAATCCTAGGATCCCGATTCCTAATCCTGGGATCCCGATCCCTAATTCTAGGATCCCCAGTCTATAATATTCCGAGCTTAAAACCTAATCCCTAATCCCATGATCCCAGATCTCTAATCCCATGATCCCCGATCTCTAATCCCATGATCCCCGATCTCTAATCCCATGATCCCCGATCTCTAATCCGATGATCCCCGATCTCTAATCCCATGATCCCCGATTTCTAATCTCATATCCCTGATCTCTAATCCCATGATCGCGATCCCTAATCCCTGAGATCCTCAGTCCACAATAATACGAACGTAACTTAATCTCCGATAGCTTCATCATAACTGTATTGCTCACATTGTACTCATGCTCGGTGGTAACATAGAAGAAGTACCCATTGGACAAGCCGTTTAATTGGACTTTTCCGTTCTTTGGAAATCCTGAAGTCTGCAACAAAAAACACCAATGAGATACTCGTAATATTAGATTACAAAACGTGAATAGGATCTACCATGCCAAATACCAATATTTTAATCGATATAATTTATTAACTCACCCGTTTCAAATGCTCAACTAGCCTCCTTCCCGACATGGTGGTCATCTCTGCCGGCAGTGCCGTTATAAACAACTGTCCAATTCGCATGATTTGCGTTGGCACAGTGTTCGACATAAATGGAATATCCGACCACATTATCTGAAATTTTTATTAAAACACATTCTTAGCTTTGAGCTATGAATGAAGTTCGTCCTCGAATGCGAGAGTGGAGTTATAAGAAGGCTAAGTTGGCTGGGTGCAGAGAAGTCAGAAGGGGCAGGAAAAGGCGTGGGGTGGGGGTGCAGAGAAGAGCAGGAAAAGGCGTGGGATGGGTGTGCAGAGAAGGGTAGGAAAAGGCGTGGGGTGGGGGTGCAGAGAAGGGCAGGAAAAGGCGTGGGATGGGTGTGCAGAGAAGGGTAGGAAAAGGCGTGGGGTGGGGGTGCAGAGAAGGGCAGGAAAATGGCGTGGGGTTGGGTGTAGAGAAGGGCAGGAAAAAGCGTGGGGTGGGTGTGCAGAGAAGGGCAGGTCAGGATAAGAAGTGGGGTGAGTGTGCAGAGAAGGATAGGAAAAGGCACGGGGTGGGAGTGCAGAGAATGGCAGTATGTGGGGTGAGTGTGCAGAGAAGGGTAGGAAAAGGCGTGGGCTGGGGGTGCAGAGAGGAGAAGGCGGGGGATGGGGTGCAGAAAAGGGCAGGAAAGGCGCGACAAAGGCAACAAAGGCCCTACAAACGCACCCGACCCGCATTCATGCAGATCTGTTTAGTGCCGTGACAGGCCTGATCAGCCGGTGTCACGGGACCCATGATATCCCTGATGAGGTTAATCAATACGCTAGACTGGCGCCGGCCCATAGTGAAATAGTCAAACAGGCCATAGCCGTCAACGGTGCCGCCGCAGAAACCGTATCCGAACGCAGCTGGGCAGACGCGCAGCAGCGGCGGCGAGTTCTGATCCCTATTGTTAGCCTCGCCTGTCCACGGCGTCGGGAAAGCCTCCGAGGTGACATCGCGAACGTCGTAAACTGTTGCTAGCTGGGGATCGCGGCCGACCAGGTCGCTAACAGCTGCCGACTGGTGGAGTTTCTGGACGGAATGAAAATAGCATTGGGGAGGGTTCATATTGCTTATAATACTCTCGTAACAAGTGAAATTGGCCCCTAGCAACTACAGGTTTATCTTTAATAGCGTCCCTTCCCTAGCAACCCCTGGTGCTTCTACTAGTAACCCTGGTTATACCTCTGCTAGAGGGTCCTAGCAACCATATCTAGCGTTCCTGCTATGCGCCCCTAGCAACAGCTTCCTGTCTCTCATTCGTTAACTGCGCCATTATTTTGTTTTGCTAAATAATTATCAAAACATAATTAGGAGGCTTTCAAACTGAATAGAATCATGCATCACATAGCAGTCCCATGTGGCCACACCCGGCTGCAAACATGTTTCTATAAATAGCACAGCCAGGGCAAAATATAGCGGCATATATGAGCAAGCAAAATGAGATAGGTCTGTAAGTAATATAAGATAACTAGAATGGATATATCATGTTCCCCCATCCGATAACTCCAACCTAGGCTATAGGAGATGTCAGTCTCCAACCACTTCTCACTCACTTATGCTCTGGGCCATGAGGATCAGGAGAAATCCCCTAAGAAAATTGCTTCAAACAAACCCGAGAATATCCGCAAAAAGACTAGCTAACTAAGGCTGGATGGCGATAGATATGGGGGATTCTGAAAGCTGCCTGGGGGATCTTAGTAGGAGAGTCTCAAGAGAAGGCAATCTCAGGGGAAGAGGACAAATCTCAAGGGGAGAGGACGAATCTCAAGTGGAGAGGGCAAATCTCAAGGGGAGAGGACAAATCTCAAGGGGAGAGGACAAATCTCAAGGGGAGAAGACAAATCTCAAGTGGAGAGGGCAAATCTCAAGGGGAGAGGACAAATCTCAAGGGGAGAAGGCGCATTTCAATGTGATCTCAAGTGGAGAGGGCAAATCTCAATGGGGGGAAAACTCAAGGGGGCAAATCTCATTGGGGGCAAACTCAAGGGGGGCAAAGTTCGGGGGGGGGGTCAAATCTCAAAGGGGGGGGCAAATCTCGAGTAGGCAAATCTCTAGGGAAGAGGACAAATCTCATAGGGAGCAAATCTCAAGGGGGACAAATCTCGGGCGGGGGCAAATCTCAAGGGGGCGGGCAAATCTCTAGGGAGGGGGGGAAATCTTAAGTAACAAGCGTCTCACTGCTTTTTCTACGACTCGGACATTTAAGGGCCGAAGATAAGAGAGGCCAAAATGCTTCAAATTCTATAACTGGCAACATTCTGTAAACATTTTGGTCTTGCAATATTTTTTCTTTTCAGAGCTCGATATGACTTTCTTGAGCCGTGTAACCGTGTTCATTCTTTAATTGCTACACCCTATAACTGTTGGGCTAAAAAATCTTTGACAATTGCAGACATTAGCGAGCGTAGGCGAAGTGAGTGGGCGTAGGTACGTGTAAGTAACTAAGAGACTGATTAAATACAGTAATGGTGCACAACTGGCACTTACAAGGGCCATTTCGAACTGCTTTCGGCCGATAATCATCAGGCTGTCAAATTGGTCCTTGCCCGGGCCCTTCGATCGGCAATCGAACGTCTTCTGAAGCGATTTTGTAAAAAAGATTGTTGCAGTCAAGTTTTATTTACAATCATTAGGACTTGTTCATTCATTAGCTCAAAGGTACTGGTCATTCATTAGCTAGTCTCAGTCATTCATTAGCTAGTCTCGGTCATTCATTAGCTAGTCTCAGTCATTCATTAGCTAGTCTCAGTCATTCATTAGCTAGTCTCGGTCATTCATTAGCTAGTCTCGGTCATTCATTAGCTAGTCTCAGTCATTCATTAGCTAGTCTCAGTCATTCATTAGCTAGTCTCGGTCATTCATTAGCTAGTCTCGGTCATTCATTAGCTAGTCTCAGTCATTCATTAGCTAGTCTCAGTCATTCATTAGCTAGTCTCGGTCATTCATTAGCTAGTCTCAGTCATTCATTAGCTAGTCTCGTCATTCATTAGCTAGTCTCGTCATTCATTAGCTAGTCTCAGTCATTCATTAGCTAGTCTCGGTCATTCATTAGCTAGTCTCAGTCATTCATTAGCTAGTCTCAGTCATTCATTAGCTAGCCTCAGTCATTCATTAGCTAGTCTCAGTCATTCATTAGCTAGTCTCAGTCATTCATTAGCTAGTCTCGGTCATTCATTAGCTAGTCTCAGTCATTCATTAGCTAGTCTCGGTCATTCATTAGCTAGTCTCGGTCATTCATTAGCTAGTCTCGGTCATTCATTAGCTGATTAATTAATTAGATGATTAATTTATCTGGAATTATCTAGCCCACCCAGAGGCCGCAGGGCACGCACGACAATAGGCGAGTCACACTTGCTCCCATTCTTAGCGTTGAAGGCGCCCCTCGTGTTCGGCGTCACGTCGCCCGAATGGGCCTGCGAAACGCGGCCACGTAGCCGTCGCCAAAGTGGCTCTCCATTAACAGACTGGCAACGCCTTTGTTATCGCCGCTCACGTAGCGATTGCTCATGTTTAACGAGGTGCCGTGCACAGGGAACCAGGCCACGGAACCAATCGGCCGACCAGTCTCGGCGTTATCAAATCTAAGCAGGAACATCTCCCGATCAATGTTGTCGGCGTATCTGCGGATGGGCGGATTAATAGAGCAATGAATTGCCTGCATTTGGATCGGTTGGACGGGACAGGGGTTGGTGCAATGGTGGAATGGGCCTGCATTTTGATTGGCTGGAGGGGGCAGGGGTTGGGGTAATGGTCGGATGGGCCTGCATTTTTATTGGCTGGAGGGGGCAGGGGTTGGAGTAATGGTCGGATGGGCCTGCATTTTTATTGGCTGGAGGGGGCAGGGGTTGGAGTAATGGTCGGATGGGCCTGCATTTTTATTGGCTGGAGGGGGCAGGGGTTGGGGTAATGGTCGGATGGGCCTGCATTTTTATTGGCTGGAGGGGGCAGGGGTTGGAGTAATGGTCGGATGGGCCTGCATTTTTATTGGCTGGAGGGGGCAGGGGTTGGGGTAATGGTCGGATGGGCCTGCATTTTGGTTGGTTGAAGGGGGCAGGGGTGAGGTAGTGGTCGGATGGGCCTGCATTTTGATTGGCCAAGAGGCAGGATTTAGGGTAATGGTCGGATGGGCTTGGGCTTGCATTTTGATTGGCTGGATGGGGCACTTGCTGGGGTAATGGTCGGGTGGGCCTGCATTTTGATTGGCTGAAGGAGACAGAAGTTTGGGTAGTGGTCGGATGAGCCTGTATTTGTACCGAAGATCGATAGTCCAAATTAACAGGCAAGTGCCAGTCTAAACTCACTGCGCTCTCTCGGCCTTTGAATTGAGCAGGTACTGATGTGGATGCCGATTGATGCTGGCATTGTACAGCTGCCCGGAATTTGTGAACACCTTGGCCGGAGCCATTCTCTGATCGGCAGTTAATATGCTCTGTGCAGGTGAATTGGAATATTAAGACAGGATAAACTGACTGACTACTACAACTGCATGCACTGTGAAAAAAAACACAGATCCTTTTCCTGCCAGTCCCAGGTGGCTATACTGAAGTGTGATTTGCTGCATACAGTAAGTTCACCTGCTACTGAAGGCCCTATTTTTACGCTTGGCAAGAAAAAAGCTCTGCGCCTTTACACGCGAGTTCGCACACCGCACAGGAAATGAGGGGGAGAAAAAGTAAATTAGATTTAGAAGCCAAGTCACGCTATACGCCAAAAAAACCATGCGTGTTAAACAGGATATGTATCTCGTATCCGTGGAAAATAAATCAATCCAAATGTGTGAACGTAACGACTAGTGCTTGGTTGATATCTCGAGTCAAATCCAGCTGGAATCAAGAAGAAGAATAAGAGACGCCAAGGCTGCCATATGTTTGCTGACAGGAGAGAAAAGACGCAGATGCAACTGACAGCCAATCAGAATTAAGGGAACAAGAGAAATGATGTGGGAGGGAGAGAGAACAGGAGAGACTTACTTGTTAGCCAATCAAAAAACAGGGAGAGCCGAGAGTGGCGTGAGGTGGTTGGCGCGTGCACTGGGGGGGGATAGGAAATAAAAGATAAGGATAAAACAACCAATCAGCGAATGAAGGCGTGGCGTGAGGTGGGGTGGTAAATGACGGCAAAGGAAGGAGCTGATCAATTAAAAAAATAAAGCCGAACTTTAAAGAAATTTCAAATGAAATTAGCAGATTCAAGATTCAAGAATAACTAACTAACCTGCACAATACCATCAACGATATAATCAAAGTGTTTGCGCTCAAAGCCAGGAGTGTTAAGCACCAGAAACAGGTCCTGATTATAGCCGCCTGGCCCAGCGTGAGTGTGAGTTGCCGACAGCATCACGTTGGCCTCTGAGTAGCGGCCGTTAGTCTCAGCTGCTAGGCGATTGCCCACCTGTCAATCAAAGGAGAAAATTTATGTCAATGCCGCTGGATTATAAAATTAACTTTATATGCAGATTATATTTACAATCCGAAGCAGAACTTACCACAAACTTGATCAGATGCGATATCATGGCTATGTCAATAACAGCGTAAGCAGCATAGCGGCCATTTGAGTCTTTAAATGCAAATGCTCTGCTAAATAGCCGGGTGTGCAGGCCCGACAGGTGCGCGTTTGCGTAGCCCATCTGAGGCGGATCGATCGAAATATTTATGGATTAAAGTTCTATCGAGTTAAGTTTTAAAACAAAGCTAGAGTAGCCATGCCTTTCTTAACATAAGTGAATGCTTCGTCATCAACTATAAAAAATTGTGCAATAGTATCTAACTGGATTTATTGAGCATTGAGACAAGCTAATTAGAAAGATCGCCACTTTTTCTTGAGATTTTTTCTATACGAAAAGTACTTTAAAAACGCAGTTCTTGCTCAAGAATGGCGTGACATTGAGCTCGTTGCACCCACCTCCACCCACAGAGTGCAAGAATTGATCACATCACCTCATATTTCTTCAATTCAGCATATCCCAATAATCCCGATTCAATCAGATTGCTTGCACTTGGTCAATTGGGACTGGGAGCAAGCTCGTTGTTAAAGTAAAAGGTGAATTTCCCCACCTTATTCCTATTATATGGCGCTAGAAATGCTAAAAATAGAAACAGGCCATGTGCCAGCAACTAATAGCATGTCTACGGGTTTTTATGCGCCAGAACCATTCATAAAATAACCAACATCCTTACCCAACCCTTTGCATTCATTGCTTGAATACTCTGCACTCACCGTATTAACCTGACACACCGGTCCCGTGACGTCAGCTAGACCGGCACCAACTTGAAGCAGACAGTCGGCAATTGGCAAGAGCAAGCAGCCGAGGCAGAGATAGTACAGCAAGACTGGCTTAATGCAAAACATTGGTCTCGCGTTTTGGTGAAGGTCGGTGGGTCACTTCAAATTACCTTGGCTTGGTCATCAATCAATCATCATCAGATATCGAACTAAAAAAGAGAAACAGTAAGAGAAAGATTTATGATTGCGAAACGTTACTTCACTGATAAGCTCCGCTGCTGTTAATAAATTAGTTATGAATGTATGCTTTAAATAAAGTCAAGTGCGGCGCACACTTGTATACATATAGCCAGTATATGAAGTAAATACAATGTGGAACCCACCGCGCAGTATAGCTAACATGTATGTTATATTTTATGTAAGCCTTACTAAATGTATAATAATATTATACGCGTGCATAATGATTGATTCGTTTTTTTGCGATGAAGGCCAAGTCCGCGACTCCGCATAAATGCTCGGGGTGTATTTTAGAAGTTCGGCTCGTATTACTCCTCACACGCAGGGGCGGACCGAGGGGGGGGGGCAAGGGGGCCATGGCCCCCCTCAGTTCTGCCAAAAAAATCCTCAGATGTATTGGTATCATTCTGTATTGGTATCATGGTACCCTAATTGCAGCTCTGGCCTGACCAGACGTGAGGCTTGCCCCCCCCCCTCGATAAAATCCTGGGTCCGCCCCTGCTCACATGTGCTTGCTTGCAATTTGCAAAGAAGCTTGCTTTTAAATTTCTTTTTTGCTGCCAGCCACAACTTGTAAGTCGTGAATGCTTTACTAAGCTTAGCCTTAGCTACTTAAAAAGTTAAAAGCATATTTGCCTAGCAACACAAACAATGGGCGCGGTCATTGGGTCAAAATCAAAATGGGAAAGTTACGAGTCTTAAGAATGTATCAAGCATAATAGGTGTATAAATTTGCTTCATTCGCCTGAATAAGAATAAGATGAGTGATGCTAATAATGAATGAATATTTCAAGAATGATGTTTCGCGAAAAATTAATCCGTAACTTGAAAATTGTCTGAAAATTTTAATAGTAGCAAACAGGACATTTATCCATTCCTAAATTGTGAAGACTTAGAGTTCATATTTCAATAACTTCGTATGGCGCTTACCAGATGCTAAGGTGCACTTATTAACTGAATCCAGGCAAGTTGTAAAATTTATTAATTATTTTGCTATTCTATAAAACAAGCCTCTAAAAAAAGAATAGTTTTGTAGCCAGTCGCCTCAATACAAATATTCAGCAAATTACTGTTCCTCTGCCAAACACTGTGAAGAATTAAATTCAGAAGAATTTACGGTTGACGCGGCGTGTGCAAGTACGGCGTGCAGGGTGGCCGAACTGCGAACTGAAACGAACTTAAAAACGTGAACCTGAATCTGAGACACTTGTTTCTATTCCGAGTTCTAAGTTCCAACAGATGGCTAGAGATTTTCAACTGCTGTACTAAGGGCATTCATTGAGAGGGCCTTTTCTAGAAGGGGTTTTCTAGTCCCGCCCGATTCCAGACCGTTTGGTGGGGAGGCGGGGTGAGAAGGAAAGTGCGCACTCGTGAAGGCGGCAGAGACCCCCCACCCCCTCAATTGGCATATTGCCCCTTATTCCTTCCCTCCCTTTTCACTCGGCGCCTTTGCATTTAGACTGTCTACTATTCTAGTGGGACCATGTGTTGACGCACGCTCAAGGCCACCCGGTCGCCGATTGGCTGGGCAGGAATAGAACGCGAAGACGCCGCCTCTCCCCGAAATTAGGAAGGACGATGTACAAAGATGGAATTTGCACGTACAGGGGGTGGTGGAATCGCCAAGACCTGTTTTAGAGAATTGAAGAGAGAAAGAGCGTGGCGTGGGCGATCTTAATAATAAAAATTGAAAAAAATTAGTGCATGCGTCATGACTGCACGCCCATCGTAGCCCATTCATAATGCCGGTAAAGAAATATTATGCGAGAATGACGAGTGGAATGAGTATACTCGTACACTCGTACACTCGTACACATACTCGTACATGACGCCTAAATTGATAAACGATTACTACAATAAATGAAAAACGAGAGAAAATCAAATTCTTATGGTCTTTGGCCCTTTGCCATCGACTTTAGGCTAGGGGATTTTTATATTAGTTGGTGGAGAAAAAGCACGCACAATTCTTAAAAAATGAAGGCACATACGACCGTATGATAATATTGATAGAAAAGCAAAGCAATGAATGGGTTTAGCTCCTGTGAATATGTATCATTTGCTTATGCTTTTTCTGGACCTCGTTGAAGATTTATGACTCCCTTTATTATTTTTAAAAAAAATTTAAATCGCAGCTCCTTCTAGGTCGTAATCTATGATTAGTTTTGCAGTCAGAAACAAAAATGCTTGACTTAAGACGCTCATACACATGCGGGTACTAAGCCATCCATAAGGACATTTTATCTTCTGGGCGTAGTTCGCAGTCAGCTGAATTTCAAATACAAATATTTTACTTTAAGTAGCAACATTAACATTGCTAAAATGTCTTTACGTAGCATTAAATACTATATATCGATTTTTTAGAATATATTTAGCATCGTAAGTTTTGATTTCAGCGACAGTTCTGAAAAGTTTTTGATCATTTCCAAGAAAAAGTAACCTTAAATTTGAAAACTATTCAAGGCAAAAATGTGAGTCTACTCCGTCGGAATTTATATCTAAAGGATCTACCGTGTCGTCTGATTATTTTTTGTTAAACTATTTGGTTCAGCTTCCGGAACTTCGGGAAGATCAAACTTTAAGAAGCGGAATCAAAAGATAGCGAGTATCAGGGAGCTGCTCAGTGTCTGTCTGGTAGGGACTGTCATTGATAAGGACTGTCACTGATAAGGACTGTCACTGATAAGGACTGTCACTGATAAGGACTGTCACTGATAAGGACTGTCACTGATAAGGACTGTCACTGATAAGGATTGTCACTGATAAGGACTGTCACTGATAAGGACTGTCACTGATAAGGACTGTCACTGATAAGGACTATAATCATTAAGAATTTAAGTACATTGCGCTATCCTATAAAGTCCTTCCAGTTCTCAACGCTGCCTGCCGGGGAACTGTTTCCGCTGGAATCTGTAGCGGCGAAATGGCGGCGCAGTCTCGTCTGGATTCGCAGCCGGAGGCGTCGTTGCAGATGCGGGCGGTGGCGGCGGCTGCTGTGGCAGATTCTGCTGCGGCTGTTCTGTCGGAGGTAGCTGCTGCTGCTGCTGTTGCTGCTGCTGTTGCGACTCAGCGTTGGCTGTGGCGACAGTGCGACTGCGGGACAGCAACGGCCGGTAGGGCGGCGGCGGCTCCTCCAACGAGGCGAACACCTGAGAGCGAAGAGTGACCTCCGACATGACCTGCTGGGAGCCGAGTGGGCGGAAGGTGCACACAATTTCTGCACTGTGCTGTTTGGATGTTTATCTCGTGGATTATTTCGTTGGTCACTGATTCGGACACTGATAATGGCTGTCATTGATAAGGACTGTCATAGATAAAAAACTGTCACTGATAATGACTGTCACTGATAAGGACTGTCACTGATAAGGACTGTCACTGATAAGGACTGTCACTCAAGAAGACTGTCACTGATGAAGACTGTCACTGAAGAAAACTGTCACTGAAAGGACTGTCACTGATAAGGACTGTCACTGATAAGGACTGTCACTGATGAAGACTGTCACTGATAAGGACTGTCACTAATGAGGAATGTCACTGATAGGGACTGTCATTGATGAGGAATGTCACTGATAAGGACTGTCACTGATAAGGACTGTCACTGATAAGGACTGGCACTGATAAGGACTGTGGCTGATGAATACTGTCACTGATGAGGACTGTCACTAATGAGGAATGTCACTGATAGGGACTGTCATTGAGGAAGACTGTCACTCTTAAGGATTGTCACTGATAAGGACTCAATTGTTGCGACTGTCACGTATTGGACTTTTGTCCTATTGGCTTGATTTCTCATAGTGCTCGCAATGAATATGAAACATAGAGTCACGCTTCTTAGCTTTAAGATTGAACCGTTGCCGAATCGTACAAAAATGAGCTGTCTCACCTGTTTTAGTGATCAAAGTCGCCAGAGAATGGAACAAAACTCAATACTAATTCTGTCTCAACAGAGAGATATTAACGATCAAACTCCCTTTTTCCGTATACTCAATTTGGCGTCGGCGGAATTGACCAATTTTCGCATGCTTTGAAAGCAATGAAGCGCAGTTTTATAATATCGATTGTATCCAGAGCCACTAGTTGCGGACCAGAAATACAGTTGGAAACTTAAAAACCCCATACGATACACGACCCCACCATTGCTTACTCGTATAGAGCTTGAGCAGAGTCTCAAAATGACTCACAGAAGACTTATTGCATTTTTGGTCCAAGCAAAAGAAGCACACAAATTAACCTATAGCTATATTATTGCTAGAGCTTGCAATGCCCCACAGGCATGCTATGTGCATATGTACTGTAAAGCAACATTCTCCCACACATGTCCTGAAGCCTTCTCAAGGTGAAAATAAAGTCAGCCTCAAATGACAGTGATTTATGCATTCACCTGAACCTTAGTAGCAAGGTATACGTGCAATTTTAAAAAAATCTACCGAGCTATCTCCATTCTACAAGTACTTCATTCCATAGCTTGTGATAATGCATAATTTGCATTGATTGTACATATGGGTAGAACCGTAGATCAAGGTACATGTAAGTTAAACCAGTGATAGCCGATTTCAATTATAGTAAACCAACTTAGATGATGCAACACATAAATATAAAGTTTCATGTAGCTCAGCGGGGGTTTGGGTTGTGTGGCTTGCCAATGTACTCAAATTTGGTCCCTCTGACCCATGAGCTTGAGTATGCTCTGTCCAGTGTACTTGACTCTAGACTGTTATAGGCATGTTGGTTGTATGCTTCCTACTTGTATAATAAAATCAATTGATGATAAATTCTGCAAGGCACGATTTCTTTTCACAAACCAAGCTCAACCTGTATTTGTTAGTGACTTGACTTGCAGTCCATAGTGAGCTTCAAGCCTACTTTCAATATTTCTACTCACCTTGCCATACATGTATAAAGAAATGAGCCATGCAACGCATGCACTATCACATGAAGAAAATCGCCTCAAGATCTGCTTGTTGTGCTACAAAAAGGGCTCATCAATGCAACGAATAGGTAATGCCTCGCTGAAACGCATTCAGGCACACTTTTTGCCCAACTACAATGCGAATGATGAGCAGCTACCTGCAGCACTCTGTGCCCGATGCAACAAGCTTCTGGCTGACGTCGACAAGGGCATAAAAGCGCCGAATGTTTTGCCGAACTCCTCTGAGGTCGTAAAGGTGAGCCCAACAAAGATTACGCGACAGTCCAGCAGTTGTGCTTGCAAAATATGTGAGACTGCCCGGTTCAACCCGATTGGGAAAGGACTGGGAACATGGAAACCAGAGCCACATTCGCTTGGACGACCCGCGTGTTCGGATCCAGATCATGGTCTGCCACCGGCACAACCTGTTGTCATCTGCCAGCGCTGCCACTCAATGGTTGGCAGAGGTTTGCCTCACTACTGCACGCAAACACAGCGACGAGAAAATCTATTCAGTAAGTTGTCGCTAGACCGTCGAGGTGCCGAAATCCACGCAAGTGACGTGATTAAAGCTAAGGCTGCTTCCACCGGCTCAAACTCTAGATTTCAATTGGCAACTAGAGGTCGTGATCTTACAGTGTGTGTTGGGCAACGGGCTGGTAGTTCTACATCAATGAGAGGTGGCTGCGCCGTACCAGCAGAGGAATTCAGCCGATTCCAGCAGACGCTGTGTTTGAGCGGTCGGCAAACTAAGTTGGCCGCTCAATTTTTTCGAGCATGGAAAGGACGCAAAAGCATTGAGCCAAATTTGCGCAGCAAACTGAGCGCCATCGACTCTGCTCTAGATGATTTGTTTGAGTTGACTAACCTAGAGATGGACTGTGCCAAAGGAAAAAGGGAAATGCGCAGCATTGTATTCTGCACTGATCCTCTGGCTCTGATTGACAGAGTGATGGCACGTCGTCAGGTCAGTGCAGATGACGGCGCATTGATTAAAGTTGGCATCGACAGCGGAGGCGGCTTCTTAAAGTTTTGTGTTAGCATTGTGCCTGCTCAAGGTTTAAAAGATCAACCTACCGGAAGTCGCAGCACGTACGCAGAAGGCGCATGCCGTTTCCATTTTGAGGATGGAGGAGTCCGTAAACTGCTCCTGCTTGCCATTGCCGAATCTGTTTCCGAGTCCTACGATAATCTGCAGCAGATCCTGAATCTTCTTAATTTGCAAGGATTTTCATTCTGTGCAGCAGTTGATATGAAAATTTCGAATGCGATCCTGGGAATTCAGTGCTGCAGCAGCACCCATCCCTGCCCTTGGTGCGAGACTGCCAGGATCGATTTTTCTAATCCAGACCGCACGAACGTGTTGAGATCGATCGGCGGTATTCGGTTACAGGCATTTGAGTACCAGCGCACTGTAGAAGAAAAAGCGCCGCGCAACGTGTCTGCTGCTGCTTTCAAAAACTGTGTGCGTCCTCCTCTGCTCGAAGTTCCAGACAGCACGATGGTGCTCCAGGCCATTCCACCAATGGGGCTGCATCTCTTGCTTGGCGTGACCAATCGACTATTCGAAGAACTGGACACTCAACTGCGAGGACTCGAAGACTGTCAGATAAGCACCGATGACTGGCTACAGCAGCTTGGCCTTCGACGACCATTGCAGAACGGTGGGAACTTTGCCGGGAACGCCTGCGAGTGTCTTCTAAATGGCGTCGACATTTTGATTGGAATGCTGGCTCAGCACAATGTGTTTTCGGCAATGCCTGTAGCTCACGCCCTACGCTGCTTCCGCGATGTGAAGGCCTCGTGCTTTGGTATGAGTGTGTGTGGAGACTTTGAGAATCGAGTCCGGGCATTCGAACAAGCCTATATCGATCTTGGAATCCGCGTCACCCCGAAAGTCCACGCTGTTATTGACCACGTTGTCCAGTTTTTGAACATGTCCAATCTAGCTGGAGAACCTAAGAAGGGACTTGGCTTCTGGTCTGAGCAGGTGGTTGAGACTGCACACCACGATTTCAGCAGCATGTGGCAAGACTTTCGGATCGATTTTCATCATCCATCGTATCCAGATCGACTGCGCAAGTGTGTTGTTGCATACTGCTCTCGTCATGCTTAAACAAAATGTGAACTAGCTAAATCAATCAAGACTGCGAATTAGGATTATACATTTTTCTTTATTGGGATGAACAAATAGTTCTTAGTCAGACCCTGTAGAGTGGAAAGCGAAATTAAACAGAACATAAACAGGAAGTAAATAATTGGAATCTTTCAAAAAGCGTGTTATCTTACCCATTCAACCCACCGAAATACAATGTCCGCATTTCAAAATTCCATTCCAGCTTTGCAATGCATGCATAGAGATTGTTAGTTCACTAGAAAATGAAATCTAAAAAAGACTAGATGATCGCTAGCTATTGTCTTATCCCGATAGGACCCTAAAGTTATTTTTTCTTTTATTTATTATTGAATTAATGATAGGAATACATTAGGTAGCTGGTGGAAACCTTAATTTAATTCTTTCTATGGTAAACTTATATCGCAGAAGTCCTTGTTCTTACCCATCATCATGGAAAGGGAATAGCTTCCTTTGAAAACTCAGCAGAATTTAATAGAAGGATATGCTAAGGGCCAAAATGGCATGAATACGAGAGCTGTGCAGCAAATTTACAGGCTCACAGCCAATGAGATGGTAGCTACGTATGAGGAGGGAATAATAGCTACAACTCAAAAGCAAGCGATAGAAAAATATCTAGAATAATATGCCCTCCATGCCTTGCATCACTCACGCACAATTTTGCGCATTGCTTCTTTGTCCACTTTTATGTAGCATTCTCTGTACTGTACTGTACGAGTGTTTATGCTGTTTTTTGTTACATTTTGTCACAATTATTCATTGATGTTTCAATTTATACTTTATACTTTGGACTTTGTAAGGTGATGGCATACCTATGAATTATAATGAAAAGTTTCTGACTTGTTTTAGGATCATATTTTTCAAATTTCACAAACTCATGTAGACACTCATTTTTCGCATCACGCATATTGAAAACTAATAGTAATTAGGTCATATGGTAATAAAGTGCTGTAAATCAGAGATAGCTCGGGAGATTTTTTTGAAATTGCACATATGCTGTGCTAAGGTCCAGATGAGAGTGTAAATTATTGTCATTTCAGGCTGACTTTATTTTCCCCTTTAAAGGGCTTCAAGACATGTGTGTCTCCTAGTGGTTAACGACCGAATCTCCGAAAATAAAATTCCCACGTTAATAAAATAAAACTACGAGGGTTGTAAGACGGTTTCAGAGCAGAAAAATTCTTTTTTTGTGGATTTGGTGAATTCAAAGGAGAGTCCTTTTGTTTCTGATGAAAAAGAGATGAAATTTAAGCAATTTTTGAGTACGAATTATTGATATTAACCATTCGAAATTGGGCAATTGGGTTATTGGTGAAAGTTGATAAAAATTCTCTACTCATTTAAATTCTTTATCGAAAACATTTTTCGATCGCTGGGGATGGCACTTTATTTAGGTAAAGCTATTCACAATTCAGATTCTCTCTTTATTCACTGGCCTTTCACCTCTCATCTCTCCTCTCCCCTCTCTTCCCTCTCATCTCTCCCCTCTTCCCTCTCATCTCTCCTCTCTTCCCTCTCATCTCTCCTCTCTTCCCTCTCATCTCTCCTCTCTTCCCTCTCATCTCTCCTCTCTTCCATCTCATCTCTCCTCTCCCCTCTCTTCCCTCTCATCTCTCCTCTCTTCCCTCTCATCTTCCCATTTCTCCTCTCCCCTTTCTTCCCTTTCTCCTCTAACTCCCGCTTCCCTCTCATATCTCCTCTCCCCCTCCCCATACCCCTCTCCATCCCCCCCAACTCTCCTCTCTCCACTTTCCCCTGTCTCATCTCTCCTGCTTCCTCTCTTCTCTCTTACCTCTCCCATCTCCCGTGTCTCTTCTTCCCTTTCTTCCTCTCTCTCCTCCATTTTCTTCATTTTTTCACCCCCTGTCTTCCCTATCTATCTCTTCATTCTCTTCTCTCTCTTCAAAGTTTTTGGAGATAGTGGATTTCATGAATAGACTTAAAACTGTCAAGATATCAATTAAGTAAAGAAATGAATAAACACAAAACCACACGACTTTCTGTCTTCAGTATAGAAGCGAATCTTTTGCACTTAAAAAGTTAATAAAAAAGTGTATGCAAATTTAATCTAATAAATTTGATCAGTTTTCTGCGAGCACAAAAATATGCATCCTGTGTTTACATACTAATTTTAGTAGCCTGTTGAAGACGTACGTGTGTACTCGAGTGATAGGGATGGTTAGAGAGCGTTGCTAAGGCGATTTGTTAACTCTGTAATTCTGTGCTTAGCAACAGTTTGCATAGCAACAGCCTACTGAGCAACAGTCTGCATAGCAACAGTCTACTTAGCAACAATCGGCTTAGCAACAATCGGCTTAGCAACAGTCGGCTTAGCAACAACCGGCTTAGCAACAGTCTGCTTAGCAACAGTCTGCTTAGCAACAGTTTGCTTAGCAACAGCTTGCCTAGCAATGGGTTCTATTGGTTTGTCGCCATTGGTTGGCAACATGTTTTAAATAGCAATTGAAAGGTAAGAGAGAAATTTATTCTGTATCTATGCAAAAACTATAGTCTCCATTACAAGGCAATACAGGTAAAAATAATCCTGGATTGCTAAGGAGACAAGTTGACAAAAGCAGATCGTAATATTAATAACGGATGAGAATTTAAAGCAAAGCAAAGCCTATGATGGATATCAGTGCGGCACTGGATGTTACCTGCGTGTTTACACGATATCAATAGTCATTGCTAACAGGCCTCGGAATGGAACTGAAAGACTGGCGACAGGATTCAGCTGGCGAGTGAGTCTAGTGCGGTGGGCTGGGGAAGCGGAAGCTCTGCAACAAGTTTTGCATATTACTCATAAACAGAAATATGACAGAAGCATGCAGGTACAGTACATGCAGGCACACACAACGCTCTGCTTGCACATTTTAGTTTAAAGCAAAATTTCCCTGTGCAACAGAAACATCGTTTTTACAATATGGAGCAGGGGTCGGCAGCTTTTGTATCTCAAAAAGGGCCAGATATCTAGTTCATTACTGCGGGCCAGATGAGAGAGGAAAGGAGAGGGAATGAATGAGAGAGAAGAGGAACGAGATAAGAGAGGAGAGGAGAGATAAGAGATGAGAAAACTGAGGAGAAAGATGAGACGAAAGAAGAAAGCAGAGATGAAATGAAAGAAAAGAGGAGATGAGAGATGAGAAAAGAGAAGAGAGGAGAGAGAGAAGAGGAGAGAGAGAGAACAGAGGAGAGAGAGAAGAGGGGAGAGAGCAGAGAACTGAGAAGAGAGATGAGAATACACAAAAACCTCGAGTGTGTCGGATTGCCATTGTGAAGTTTCAAAGGACCCGGGGCCGGAGTTTGCCAACCCCTGTACTACAGAGCGATCTGCATGTTGCCAAGGGTAACGATACCGTATCAAATTTGTACTTGCTGTTAATACTCGAGGCTCGAGTCTTCCTTACTTAGCTTTAAAATTCTAAATACTTTAGCTTGATTTGATGCATTTGAGGATAAAGTTATCAGAAACAAAAATGGTGAGAAAATGTAACAAAAGAGGCCATGAATACTGCAACTTATAGTACAGTTATAATAGAAGGCAGACGACAGACTACTGGTATAGGACTTACTAGAAAATATATCCATATTCATAAATAATACTCGTAAATGACACAGGTAAAATGGGTAAGATTGCCCAGAACAATTGTTTTTCAATTTATGATGTAGCGCTGCGGTTCTAAAAATCGGCTTTCAAAACTTCTATCGGCAATCCATCTATTATTAAGATGTCCTTAAGCCACGTCAGATTATGTAATTCCACAGTTAGTGAGCAAATATAAAGTTTAGTCAGTGTCTTCTTCGGTCGCGTACCCGCAGAACTCATTCAGCAGTTCCGCTGGCGGCTCCGCCACGGCGGCAAAGTCTGGCGCTTCAAGATTCCGCTTCAGCGCCGCAGACGAGTGACTACGGAGCACCGGCCTCTGGGGCGGCCGCGCCGGCCGGGCCGCCTTCAACATCGTCAGGGACGCTGCCATGAACAGAAAGGGGTAAATTTGGTTAATTGGTTGGGTGGGTGACTCTTTGGTTTATTGGTTGGGTGGGTGACTCTTTGGTTTATTGGTTGGGTGGGTGACTCTTTGGTTTATTGGTTGGGTGGGTGACTCTTTGGTTTATTAGTTGGGTAAGGTGACTCTTTGGTTAATTGGTTGGGGTGGGTGACTCTTTGTTTTATTGGTTGGTGGGTGACTCTTTGGTTAATTGGTTGGGGTGGGTGACTCTTTGGTTAATTGGTTGGGGTGGGTGACTCTTTGGTTTATTGGTAGGGGTGGGTGACTCTTTGGTTTATTGGTTGGGTGGGTGACTCTTTGGTTTATTAGTTGGGTAAGGTGACTCTTTGGTTAATTGGTTGGGGTGGGTGACTCTTTGTTTTATTGGTTGGGTGGGTGACTCTTTGGTTAATTGGTTGGGGTGGGTGACTCTTTGGTTAATTGGTTGGTGGGTGACTCTTTGGTTTATTGGTTGGGGTGGGTGACTCTTTGGTTTATTGGTTGGGTGGGTGACTCTTTGGTTAATTGGTTGGGTGGGTGACTTTGGTTAATTGGTTGGGTGGGTGACTCTTTGGTTTATTGGTTGGGGTGGGTGACTCTTTGGTTTATTGGTTGGGTGGGTGACTCTTTGGTTTATTGGTTGGGTGGGTGACTCTTTGGTTAATTGGTTGGGGTGGGTGACTCTTTGGTTTATTGGTTGGGGTGGGTGACTCTTTGGTTTATTGGTTGGGTGGGTGACTCTTTGGTTAATTGGTTGGGTGGGTGACTCTTTGGTTAATTGGTTGGTTGGGTGACTCTGGTTTATTGGTTGGTTGGGTGACTCTTCGGTTAATTGGTTGGGTGGACTCTTTGGTTTATTGGTTGGGTGGGTGACTCTTTGGTTAATTGGTTGGGTGGGTGACTCTTTGGTTTATTGGTTGGTTGGGTGACTCTTTGGTTTATTAGTTGGGTGGGTGACTCTTTGGTTTATTGGTGGGGTGGGTGACTCTTTGGTTCATTTGGTGGGGTGGGTGACTCTTTGGTTTATTGGTGGGGTGGGTGACTCTTTGGCTAATTAGTGAGGTGGGTGACTCATTGGTTAATTGGGGTGGGTGACTCTTTAGTTAATTGGGGTGGGTGACTCGTTGGTTAATAATGAACATAAAGAATAAAGGGATTTACACTACTGTACTAGAACCGTTTAATTTGTATAAATAAATTCAAAGCAATCATGATGCACATACAATCGTAGAAATAGACAAGTTAGAATATTAAAGGAACATTTTGCATGCAGTTAAAAGCTATCAGTCATAATTTGAGAATTTACTATGGGTTTTATGATAAGCTGTTGCTCTAATATCTTATCAATAACAACAGACATAGAAAAATTCTGTAAACTTCTACTGTCAGTAGGTTAGTTAGAGCCTGAAAGCACTTCCGCATGCTTGATAACGGTAGAACTTTGGCCGCAATTCCAGGTGCTAAATCTGGCGTCTCACCCGTTCTCCCGGTCTTCTCCTAATGGCTGGCCCGAGTCTTCGCAGAAAACAAAAGAAAAATTATTATGAGAAGTTTTCAGACTAGTATTCTGACCCAGATACCAAAGGAATCAAAGGATTTTCCGTGGATTTTCCATGGAAAATTTCTTAATCGATTTATTGTTCAAATTTATTGTACGGGTACATGATGTAATAATAATTGGGACTATTTTTACAGAATATTGGCACCACCCATTAAAAACCCATAAAATACTACTGAATATGCGGTGCAGCTCATTAAAAGCTACCTAAACCTTTTCCCTAGCAACAAAGACTCACCTGGCTGGTCGTCGTCGAACGCGCCGCCGCTGCTATCACCAACATTGCCTCCCGGACTTTCAAAAGCGGCGTCGGAGGACGACACCGAGGAGAGGCCGAGCGGGCTTGGCTGCAGTGGAATAAATGATCTGAGCTCAACCCCACTTCACCAGCCCACACTTCACCAGCCCACACTTCACCAGCCCACACTTCACCAGTCCCACACATCACCAGTCCCACACTTCACTAGCGCCACACTTCACCAGCCCCAAACTTCACCAGCCCCAAACTTTACCAGCCCCACCCTTCACCAGCCCCACACTTCACCAGCCCCACACATCACCAGCCCCACACATCACCAGCCCCACACTTGACCAACCCCACACATCACCAGCCCACACTTCACCAGCCCCACAAATCACCAGCCCACACTTGACCAACCCCACACATCACCAGCCCACACTTCACCAGTCCCACACTTCACCAGCTCCTTGCTTCATCAATTCAGTAACTCCTTATTAAGACAGACTCACTTCTTGCTCCCCAGATGATGAGCCACCGACCGGTTGTGAAAGTCCGCTACTGCCGCCGCGGCTTCCTCCGCCAGCCGACGCAGAAGATGCGCCGCTAGGCAACGGCGTCGTCGGAGTCTTGGCCGGCGTCTTTGGCTGCAGCAGCTGGCGGATGCAGTTGAGCAGCTGGTGGGCGCTGATGTCGGCCTCCTGGTCCATGAAGGGGTGCCGCGGCTTGTCCCGGCTGAGCGCGAACTCCACCAGCATCGGCTCGGCGCGGAAGCCGCCAGCCAGCCTGGCGTCGATGGTCGGATTGTCGATGACGAGTCGGAATTCGGGGGCAGCGCCGGACTTTGTCTGACGGCCCTCGAATGTGTGCACTACGTTCTGCACCGGGATGATGGGCGGGCAGCTCACCGACCGCAGGTTGCCTTTGTCCGCCGTCTCGCCGCCCTGACCGCCAACCGATGTGCTCTGGCCTGCGGTTGTGGAGAACCAAGGCAGGCGTCAGACTGCCTCATTGATCTGCCTCACTCCCTTTCCTTCATCTCCATCACCCATCCCCTACCCCGATCACCCATCCATATCCACAACCCACATCTCCTTCCCCATTCGATACCCCCCATCCCCATCCCACATCCCGATCCAACATTCCCATTCCACATCCTCCTCCCACATCCCCATCCCACATCCCCATCCCACATCCCCATCCCACATCCCATCCTATCCCATCTCCAATCCCATATCCCTATCCCACATCCCCATCCCACATCCCCATCCCACATCCCCATCCCCAATCCCATATCCCTATCCCACATCCCTATCCCACATCCCCATCCCACATCCCATCCTATCCCATCTCCAATCCCATATCCCTATCCCACATCCCCATCCCACATCCCCATCCCACATCCCCATCCCCAATCCCATACCCCTATCCCACATCCCTATCCCACATCCCCATCCCACATCCCATCCCACATCCCCATCCCACATCCCCATTATCAGTAGACAATCGCAGCCTTTACTCACCCAGGTGCCGCAGCAGCTGGTACTTGACGACTCCCTTGGACTCCTCGGTCTCGGAGATGACCAACAGGAAGTCGGTGAACACCAGCAGGCGAAGCCGAGAATTCTCGAAGCCTCGCATGACAACCTCGCGTGTGGCGTGCAGCTGGCAGGTGTGCAGATGGGACACCTGGTTCTGCACCCGCTCAACCAGGGCGGCATCGAGACGGCAGCGCTCCCAGAACGACTCGAAGGTCCGGCTGAGCACCAGCTGGCGGCTGAGCTCCTTGAGCTTGACACCGATGGTGTTGCTGTACTCAATGATTGACCGGGCTTTTTCCAGGCACTTCTCGAGGTCGGCTGCGTCAGTTTCTTAATTAATTAATAATATTAATTTTTTAATTATTAAAAATTTAACTAAAAATTAAAATTAATAATTCAGGCCAATTTTAGCACCAGGGGCAAAAATGGCTGTCTGCGAGGGGGGGGGGCCGGAAGACCTTGGACAACCATTGTTACAAGAGAGGGGGACAGCTGACCCCCTTGACCTCCCCAGGTTACAGTTAAGCTTCTGGGTCTTAAAGTGAAGGTCCTCGCAACGAGAAAGTCGGGGCCAGTGGAATGACTATGACTGCTGGTCACCTTGATTTGCGCAAACACTCACAGCCCTCCTGCAAACTAGCTAGCTAGCACTCCTAACTAAAAAAATTAACTTTACTACTCGCAGTAGCTGAACAGACCAGTATTCATTCTTTCTCACCGGCAAATTCGCAAGAATTTTTCGCCTTCTTGGCCCGGCGCACGGCCGTGTCCAGCAGCGTGGCCATCCGCATGGTGTGCTGCATGTTCACCGAGTAGAAGTCCTTGAAACTGCGCCGCCGCATCAGCTCGTGCGCCTCCGTCCGGTGGAAGAACTGCGCCAGCTCCGGACAGTCGCGCCGCAAGCAATCCAGCCGGACAATCAAGTCGTCCTCGTGTCCGGCCGCGGCCGAAGCACCTCGCCGTTGCTGCTGCTTCGACGCGGTTTTGGAGAAGCCAAAGCTCAGGCTGAGCCGGCGGAACTCGGCAACGTTTCGCTCGTACGAGTACCAGTTGAGCAGCCGCTTGCCGAGGCAGGCGATGCGGCCCGTGTCGCGGAACTCCTCCCGGCTGGGCTGCCCGACGCTGGCCAGGAGGCTCCGGTAGAGCGACACGCATTCCGGCACGAAGTGGAGGCCGAGCTGGCGCAGCATGGGCAGGCAGCTGCGAGGCCAGCGCTGCACGAACAGCAGCTGCAGCACTGTGAGGGCGCGCAGGTGGCTGGCGCAGGCAAACACCAGCTCGTGCAGGGCCAGCTGGTAGTCCTTGTACCGGTCAAAGTCCGGCGGGCGCGGTTGCTGCTCCCCAGCCGCGCACAGCTGCTTGTTGACGCCCTCAGCTACGATGTACTCGTCAAAGTCGGTTGGCACGCCGGCGATGTCCGGATGAGAGGCGGCGTCATCGGACTCGGGCGACTGGGAAGAGAAAATATGAGGGATAACTTTAGTCTAATTACGTACGGGTCACGGGTTCGATTCCGTGATTTCCATGGGTTTGTGCAGAATCCGCCCCTGCAGAATCATCCCCTGCAGTATCTGCCCCTGCAATATCCGCCATACAGAATCCGCTCCTGCGGAATCCGCCCCTATTGAATCCACCCCTGCAGAATCTGCCCCTGCAATATCCGCCATACAGAATCCGCTACTGCAGAATCCGCCCCTATTGAATCTACCCCTGCAGAATCCGCCCCTATTGAATCTACCCCTGCAGAATCCGCTCCTGCAGAATCCACCCCTGCAGAATCCACCCCTGCAGAATCCACCCCTGCAGAATCCACCCCTGCAGAATCCACCCCTGCAGAATCCGCCCCTATTGAATCCACCCCTGCAGAATCCGCTCCTGCAGAATCCACCCCTGCAGAATCCGCCCCTATTGAATCCACCCCTGCAGAATCCGCCCCTATTGAATCCACCCCTGCAGAATCCACCCCTATTGAATCCACCCCTGCAGAATCCGCCCCTGCAGAATCTGCCCCTATTGAAGCTACTTCTGCAGAATCCGCTCCTGCAGAATCCGCTCCTGCAGAATCCGCCCCTGCAGAATCTGCCCCAACAGAATCCGCTCCTTCAGTATCTGCCCCTACAGAATCCGCTCCTGCAGAATCTACCCCTGCAGAATCCACCCCTGCATCCTGGTCCATCCTGTGCAGAATTCGCCCCATTTTTCGCACCTGACTAATGTTAATCTCGCTCTGAGCGCTTCTCAACTTTTCATCTTCCGAGGCCTCACGCTCGGCGCCTCCGTCGCCAACTTTTGCCGGTTTTTTGTCGGGTTGAAACTCCGGAACTCGCGGGCTGCCGGGCGTTTTGACGCTCTGCGAGCGCCCGATGCTGGCGCGCTTGTTGAAGCCGCCGCCGCCGTCGCCGCCGCCGCCGCCGCCTCCGCTGTCGCTGGCGTCCCCAGATGGCTGCTGCTGATGCTGCGGCTGGTCTGGCTCAGTTGGTGAGGCTGCTGCAGGGCGATGATTGCATGAGACAAAAACACTGGGATAGAAAATAGTATTATCAGAAGTGCAGTGGTAATGACAGATCCAAAATGGGGCACATGATAGTGGGATACATGAGAGACAGACACATGAGAGAGAGACACATGAGAGAGTGACACGTAAGAGAGTAACACATGAGAGAGTGACACATGAGAGAGAGACACATGAGGGAGAGACACATGAGAGAGAGAGACACATGAGAGAGAGACACATGAGAGAGTGACACATGAGAGAGTGACACATGAGAGAGAGACACACGAGAGAGTGACACATGAGAGAGAGACACATGAGAGAGAGACACATGAGAGAGAGACACATGAGAGAGAGACACATGAGAGAGACACATGAGAGAGTGACACGTAAGAGAGTGACACGTAAGAGAGTGACACATGAAAGAGAGACGGCCTCACCGGATTCAGCGATGCTGTTGGCCCGATGATGCAGGCTTGGTGCGATCCTGGCCGCCCGGAAGGTCTCGGCGGCGAGCTGCGACACCGCCTGATCGCTGCGCGAGGACGTCAGCTTGAGGATTGGCAGGTCATCGGCTGAGGGAGCGGCGAGGGAGAGGCCGATGCAAGAGCGGCTCTGGGCTGTTTTACCAAATTGTCTTGCCAAATTACTTAATCTACGGTAATTACTCAATGCTTTAATTTAATCAGTCAGCCTCTATGAAAAGCAAGTTTATTTAATCGGGGGTTTGGGATGTTTATGAGCAGTTTTATTGTTAATTTTGTGTTGATCGGGCAAAGTTATTCAAATAGTACGCGCTCGTAATAATGTTACTACATTATTGATTGTGACAGATTGGGAGTAACAATTACAGTGACAATAAAAAGTTGCAAGAGAGAGAGAGAGCGACACTTAAGAGAGAGTGACACTTAAGAGAGAGTGACACTTGAGAGAGAGTGACACTTAAGAGAGAGTGACACTTGAGAGAGAGTGACACTTAAGAGAGAGTGACACTTGAGAGAGAGTGACACTTGAGAGAGAGTGACACTTGAGAGAGAGTGACACTTGAGAGAGAGTGACACTTAAGAGAGAGTGACACTTGAGAGAGAGTGACACTAAGAGAGAGTGACACTTAAGAGAGAGTGACACTTAAGGGTGAGTGACATTTAAGAGAGAGTGACACTTAAGAGAGAATGACACTTAAGGGTGAGTGACACTTAAGAGAGAGTGACACTTGAGAGAGAGTGACACTTAAGAGAAAGTGACACTTGAGAGAGAGTGACACTTAAGAGAGAGTGACACTTGAGAGAGAGAGTGACACTAAGAGAGAGTGACACTTAAGAGAGAGTGACACTTAAGGGTGAGTGACATTTAAGAGAGAGTGACACTTAAGAGAGAATGACACTTAAGGGTGAGTGACATTTAAGAGAGAGTGACACTTAAGAGAGAGTGACACTTAGGAGAGAGTGACACTTAAGAGAGAGTGACACTTGAGAGAGAGTGACACTTAAGAGAGAGTGACACTTGAGAGAGAGTGACACTTAAGAGAAAGTGACACTTGAGAGAGAGTGACACTTAAGAGAGAGTGACACTTGAGAGAGAGAGTGACACTAAGAGAGAGTGACACTTAAGAGAGAGTGACACTTAAGGGTGAGTGACATTTAAGAGAGAGTGACACTTAAGAGAGAATGACACTTAAGGGTGAGTGACATTTAAGAGAGAGTGACACTTAGGAGAGAGTGACACTTAGGAGAGAGTGACACTTAAGAGAGAGTGACACTTGAGAGAGAGAGAGTGACACTTAAGAGAGAGAGAGTGACACTTAAGAGAGAGTGGCACCTGAGAGGGAGTGACAACTGAGAGGGAGTGACACCTGATAGGGAGTGACACCTGAGAGGGAGTGACACGTGAGAGGGAGTGACACCTGAGAGGGAGTGACACGTGAGAGGGAGTGACACGTGAGAGGGAGTGACACCTAAGAGGGAGTGACACGTGAGAGAGAGTGACACCTGAGAGGGAGTGACACGTGAGAGGGAGTGACACCTAAGAGGGAGTGACACGTGAGAGGGAGTGACACGTGAGAGGGAGTGACACCTGAGAGGGAGTGACACGTGAGAGGGAGTGACACCTGAGAGGGAGTGACACCTGAGAGGGAGTGACACGTGAGAGGGAGTGACACGTGAGAGGGAGTGACACCTGAGAGGGAGTGACACCTGAGAGGGAGTGACACCTGAGAGGGAGTGACAACCTGAGAGGGAGTGACACGTGAGAGGGAGTGACACGTGAGAGGGAGTGACACGTGAGAGGGAGTGACACCTGAGAGGGAGTGACACCTGAGAGGGAGTGACACCTGAGAGGGAGTGACACCTGAGAGGGAGTGACACCTGAGAGGGAGTGACACCTGAGAGGGAGTGACACCTGAGAGGGAGTGACACCTGAGAGGGAGTGACCCGTGAGAGGGAGTGACACGTGAGAGGGAGTGACACCTGAGAGGGAGTGACACCTGAGAGGGAGTGACACCTGAGAGGGAGTGACACCTGAGAGGGAGTGACACCTGAGAGGGAGTGACACCTGAGAGGGAGTGACACCTGAGAGGGAGTGACACCTGAGAGGGAGTGACACCTGAGAGGGAGTGACACCTGAGAGGGAGTGACACCTGAGAGGGAGTGACACCTGAGAGAGTATTATAATTGCACTGCAGTTCATAGTTGCCAGCACAATTTTGACTCAGATTTTGTGAGGCGAATTCCTCCTGCACTCGTAGTTAAAAATCTTATACTGATTTTGCAAATCAATCAAAATTCTATATCGACTGTACGTGAAGTCGTTAGAAAAAATTAGAATCAAATTAGAACATTGTCACACTATTGAAATTTTGTTATATTCGGTTATTCTGTTAAAATGCACTCTAAATAGTGAATCACAGAATTAAAGTGCTTTTTTAATTGATTTCGCTTCTTTATCGCGACTGTTTTACCGCAGTCTGGATTATTTCGTTGAACCTGCCGACCGCTCAGCATCCAGTCTTCAACTTCGTCGATTCTCCCACCGGCAAATCGTTGTCGAGGCATCGCTGGAGGCGTCGACGCCTGCGATGAAGGGTGCCGCTGATGGCGCAGTCGCCGCCTGTTGCTGCTGCCGCCGAAACTTTTTGAGGCTTTCACGGCTGCTTGTTTTTATTTTTTTAATTTTTTAAATTAATTTATTATTTTCTGGGAAACAAATTATCTTGTCACTGGACTCGTTTTGGTGAGCAGCTTTTTATTACGTGTGGGAAGGGAGTGTGGGAAGGGAGTGTGGGAAGGGAGTGAGGGAAGGGAGTGTGGTAAGGGAGTGTGGGAAGGGAGTGTGGGAAGGGAGTGAGGGAAAGGAGTGAGGGAAGGGATTGAGGGAAGGGAGTGAGGGAAGGGAGTGAGGGAAGGGAGTGTGGGAAGGGAGTGAGGGAAGGGAGTGTGGGAAGGGAGTGAGGGAAGGGAGTGAGGGAAGGGAGTGTGGGAAGAGTGTGGGAAGGGAGTGAGGGAAGGGAGTGAGGGAAGGGAGTGAGGGAAGGGAGTGAAGGAAGGGAGTCTGGGAAGGGAGTGTGAGAAGGGAGTGTGGGAAGGGAGTGTGAGAAGGGAGTGAGGAAAGGGAGTGAGGGAAGGGAGTGTGGGAAGGGAGTGAGGGAAGGGAGTGAGGGAAGGGAGTGAGGGAAGGGAGTGAGGGAAGGGAGTGTGAGAAGGGAGTGTGGGAAGGGAGTGTGAGAAGGGAGTGAGGAAAGGGAGTGAGGGAAGGGAGTGTGGGAAGGGAGTGAGGGAAGGGAGTGTGGGAAGGGAGTGAGGGAAGGGAGTGAGGGAAGGGAGTGTGGGAAGGGAGTGTGAGAAGGGAGTGTGGGAAGGGAGTGTGGGAAGGGAGTGTGAGAAGGGAGTGTGGAATTACGGTCGCATTCCGCTGTCTTAAAACATCAGGCAGCCATTCAAAATTCAGCATGCAGAAGAAGCAAGCGGGCAAAAGCAGCTCACAGCCAATGCTGGCGTCCTTAGCCCTGGCCGCGGCCCTCTTAGTACAGAGCGCCGAGCTGAGCTGCTGGGCGCAGGACCGGTGCACCACCTGCTCGCAGTCGGCTGTTGATGAACAATTAAATAATTAAGCAAGGATATGACGGATGCACAATCGATCTACTTCGATTTAAATTTATTCAAGGCCAACGCTGGCCTGTGCCAACCATTTTGCAGCTCTACTCTGCCTTCAAATGAAATTGTTGTGCTAAAATATCCACCCAGGGCTTCTCACACTAACTAACTAACTAACTAACTAACTAACTAACTAACTAACTAACTAACCAACTAACTAACTAACTAACTAACTAACTAACTAACTAACTAACTAACTAACTAACTAACTAACTAACTAACTAACTAACTAACTAACTAACTAACTAACTAACTAACTAACTAACTAACTAACTAACTAACTAACTAACTAACTAACCAACTAACTAACTAACTAACTAACTAACTAACTAACTAACTAACTAACTAACTAACTAACTAACTAACTAACTAACTAACTAACTAACTAACTAACTAACTAACTAACTACTAACTAACTAACTAACTAACTAACTGACTAACTAACTGACTAACTAACTGACTAACTAACTAACTAACTAACTAACTAACTAACTAACTAACTAACTAACTAACTAACTAACTAACTAACTAACTAACTAACTAACTAACTAACTAACTAACTAACTAACTAACTAACTAACTAACTAACTAACTAACTAACTAACTAACTAACTAACTAACTAACTAACTAACTATCTAACTAACTAACTATCTAACTAACTAACTAACTAACTAACTAACTAACTAACTAACTAACTAACTAACTAACTAACTAAGTCAGCTCTCACCTGTGCATTGCAGCCCCTGTGGCGCCGCGCCGTATAGCACCTGGTCGCAGGCGGCGCACACCTGCGCCTTGGTCAGCGCGCAGGGCTCCAAAGCGTGCGCCCCAACGCGCAGTCGCTCGTCGGGCGCCGCTCCAGATCCCGACGAAGCCGAGGCTGCCGAGGCCGCCGCCCGGCCCATCCGGCTTAGCAGAGACTTCTGCCTGCCGACGCTTCTGTGCTGGCAGCCGAACAACATCGGCGACTCTCCCGGCGCCAGCGACTCGGCCAGTTCCGGATCGAGGCCGCGCACCAGCAGGGTGGCCAGGCAGGAGGCCTCAGCGGCAGCTGGCGCAGACTGCGATTGGCGCAGCATCCGCAGGCGGGCCAGCAGTCCCGGCCGGCATCTGGCGGCGAACAGACGTCGCTGTTCCGGTGTCGAGCCGCCGGGCAGCGCCGGCAGCAGGTCCGACAGAAAGCCGTCGCGTCGTTTTTGCTGCAGGTCGGCCAGCGCGCCGGTTGCCAGGCGCGCCAGCGTGGGCGCCATCAGCGCCTGGGCGCGGTTTATTAGCGGCTGCGCCTGACGGACAGTCGACGCCGGGTCGGCTCCGGTGGAGGCGCCGATGCCGAAGAGCCGCTCAAGCGGATGCACCGCTTCGTCGTGCAGCTGCTGCCGGCTGGCGTCGGTGTCGGAGTTAGAAGCCAGCAGCGACAGCGGCGACTCCTCGTGCAGGAAAGTCGAGTAGATCTCATAGGCGTAGCGGCGGGAGTGCTTCGGCTTGGTGCAGCCGGTGGCACCGCTCCAGTCCTCGGCCAGCCAGTCGAAGTACTGAAAGTCGAGTTCACGGTGACCGTGACAGTGATCGTGATGGTGATGGTGACGGTGATGGTGATGGTGATAGTGATAGTGATGGTGATGGTGACGGTGATGTGATGGTGATGGTGATGGTGATGGTGATGGTGACGGTGACGTGATGGTGATGGTGATGGTGATGGTGACGGTGATGTGATGGTGACGGTGATGTGATGGTGATGGTGATGGTGATGGTGATGGTGATGTGATGGTGACGGTGATGTGATGGTGATGGTGATGGTGATGGTGACGGTGATGTGATGGTGATGGTGATGGTGATGGTGACGGTGATGTGATGGTGATGGTGACGATGATGGTGATGGTGATGGTATAGGTGACGGTGATAGTGATGGTGACGGTGATGGTGACGGTGATGTGATGGTGATGGTGATGGTGATGGTGACGGTGATGTGATGGTGATGGTGATGGTGATGGTGACGAGGATGGTGACGGTGATGCTGACGTTGATGGCAGCTGAACATGGCACGCCACCAACGCACCTGCAAGGATTGCTAACGATGGACCACGCCCCCGAAGACTGTCCATGCCACAAACGGCGATAAAAGGGAAGAAGAAAAAGAAGAAGAAGAAGAAGAAGAAGAAGAAGAAGAAGAAGAAGAGACGGTGATGGCGATGGTGATGGCGATGGTGATGGCGATGGTGATGGTGACGATGATGGTGATGGTGATGGTATAGGTGACGGTGATAGTGATGGTGACGGTGATGGTGACGGTGATGGTGATGGTGATGGTGATGGTGATGTTGATATTGATGGTAACGGTGATAGTGACGGTGACGGTGACGGTGACGGTGACGGTGACGGTGACGGTGACGGTGACGGTGACGGTGACGGTGACGGTGACCGTGACGGTGACGGTGATGGCGAATTTGATGCCAGATATCACTTATTGTATCATAGAATACATTTCGCATTAAATTTTGTGACAATTTAGCTCGAAATTTATTGTCAATACTTTTTATAAGTTAAATTAGACAATTTCTAAAAATTATTAAAATCTTTACGTCAATGATGGTTAAAAGTCGAGTTCAATTTTTAAAATTTTTACATTTATGGTCGAATTTAAAACCAGAAGCAGTAAAAAATGAAAGCGAAATTTTTGATAACTTATCTAAATTGCAAATCTTCTGTAACTATTCTTGAACATTGGGTCACCGTGACTTACCACTGGCCACAGGCTGCTCCCCGTCTGGCCGCTTTCCGCCCCTCTGGCCAGCAAGCAGTGCAGAAACACCAGCATTGCCTGGCTATTTTGTTTCAACTTCCGGTAGTCGTTCAGGTGCTCCTCCAGAATCTGCGGCGAGTTGCAATTGCAACGAGGAAAATGCATGTTTCTGTTTCTGTGTCTGTTTCTGTGTCTGTGTCTGTGTCTGTGTCTGTGTCTGTTTCTGTTTCTGTGTCTGTGTCTGTGTCTCTGTCTGTGTCTGTGTCTGTGTCTGTGTCTGTTTCTGTGTCTGTGTCTGTGTCTGTGTCTGTGTCTGTGTCTGTGTCTGTTTCTGTGTCTGTTTCTGTGTCTGTGTCTGTGTCTGTTTCTGTTTCTGTGTCTGTGTCTGTGTCTGTGTCTGTATCTGTGTCTGTGTCTGTGTCTGTGTCTGTGTCTGTGTCTGTGTCTGTGTCTGTGTCTGTGTCTGTGTCTGTGTCTGTTTCTGTTTCTGTGTCTGTTTCTGTTTCTGTGTCTGTGTCTGTATCTGTTTCTGTTTCTGTGTCTGTGTCTGTATCTGTGTCTGTGTCTGTGTCTGTGTCTGTGTCTGTATCTGTGTCTGTTTCTGTTTCTGTGTCTGTGTCTGTGTCTGTGTCTGTGTCTGTGTCTGTATCTGTGTCTGTTTCTGTTTCTGTGTCTGTTTCTGTGTCTGTTTCTGTGTCTGTGTCTGTGTCTGTTTCTGTGTCTGTGTCTGTGTCTGTGTCTGTGTCTGTGTCTGTATCTGTGTCTGTTTCTGTTTCTGTGTCTGTGTCTGTGTCTGTTTCTGTGTCTGTGTCTGTGTCTGTGTCTGTGTCTGTTTCTGTTTCTGTGTCTGTTTCTGTGTCTGTTTCTGTGTCTGTGTCTGTGTCTGTTTCTGTGTCTGTGTCTGTGTCTGTGTCTGTGTCTGTGTCTGTATCTGTGTCTGTTTCTGTTTCTGTGTCTGTGTCTGTGTCTGTTTCTGTGTCTGTGTCTGTGTCTGTGTCTGTGTCTGTTTCTGTTTCTGTGTCTGTTTCTGTTTACGTGTCTGTGAACCATCTGCTTAGATCCAGTCGTAGAATCTTTTAATAAACTATAGCTATAAATTGTATAGCTTCACAGTGTGAAGCTAAAATGGACCCTCACAGTGTACGATTCTTAGAAACTGGACCTTAACAGTGTGCGATTCTTAGAAACTGGACTTTAACAGTGTACGATTCTTAGAAACTGGACTCTTACAGTGTACGATTCTTAGAAACTGGACTCCCACAGTGTGCCATTCTTAGAAACTGAATCCTCACAGTGTGCCATTCTTAGAAACTGAATCCTCACAGTGTGCGATTCTTAGAAACTGAATCCTCACAGTGTGCCATTCTTAGAAACTGAATCCTCACAGTGTGCCATTCTTAGAAACTGAATCCTCACAGTGTGCCATTCTTAGAAACTGAATCCTCACAGTGTGCCATTCTTAGAAACTGAACCCCAACAGCGTGCGATTCTTAGAAACTGGACTCTCACAGTGTGCCATTCTTAGAAACTGTATCCTCACAGTGTGCCATTCTTAGAAACTGTACCCTCACAGCGTGCGATTCTTAGAAACTGTACCCTCACAGTGTGCGATTCTTAGAAACTGTACCCTCACAGTGTGCGATTCTTAGAAACTGTACCCTCACAGTGTGCGATTCTTAGAAACTGTACCCTCACAGTGTGCGATTCTTAGAAACTGTACCCTCACAGTGTGCGATTCTTAGAAACCTAAAAAAAGTTTTTATTAACTTTCAACCGATGCACCGTTATGAGAAAGAATAACAAACCCCCTCCCCTGCCGCCAACGAACTCAGTAGTCCCAATGCTAGAACTGCGAACACAATGGAGACAAATAAAAATCTGACAAAAAGGTCAGAAAAGAATAAGCAGATGAGGCAGAGAGGCAGGAAGAAGAAGAAGAAAACAGAGTGAGGCACTGCAAAAGCAGCGAGCTATCTGTTTCGCTTCAACACCCAACGTGGCCAGTCGGCAGTCCTCTTCAACTGCTGCTTAATATTACTAATAGGCTCCCAGCTAAATGCACTATATGCAGTCACGGGCTGGGTGGGTGGCGTTTAGCGGAAAATGATAGCTCTCTGGCAGTGTTTACCCATCAAGAGCTTTTTGGCGTGAGAAGACAGCGACAGAATTTCTAGTTTGGTCAATTGACAGAATTTTCTTTGAAGCCGGCTATGGTCAAGAAAAAATTTTTTAGCAGACTCTTTGCTGCTTGGAATATGCCGAATATTAACTCAGATTGCTTGACAATGCCCGATGGCCTCACCGCTTACCCTGAGATTGATGGCTGACAGCTGAATAATAACGAGATGACAGCGCTAACCTGTTACCTGTTCAGCTGAGCACTGACTCTCATTCTATCTCTGAGTAAGACCTATTTTTTCACTCACCAGTTGGTCACTCACCCCCTTATCGCTCACTCTCAGTTGTAGTTGGTCACTCACCCCCTTATCGCTCACTCTCAGTTGTAGTTGGTCACTCACCCCCTTATCGCTCACTCTCAGTTGTAGTTGGTCACTCACCCCCTTATCGCTCACTCTCAGAGTTGTAGTTGGTCACTCACCCCCTTATCGCTCACTCTCAGTTGTAGTTGGTCACTCACCCCCTTATCGCTCACTCTCAGAGTTGTAGTTGGTCACTCACCCCCTTATCGCTCACTCTCAGTTGGTCACTCACCCCCAGTTGGTCACTCAGCCCTAGTTGGTCACTCACCCCTAGTTGGTCACTCACCCCCAGTTGGTCACTCACCCCTAGAGCCAGTTGCACAGCCTCAGACTCTGGGCACGGCCTGCTGATGTCGCCGGAGACAAAGGACTCAACCCCAATGTCTGGGTCCTCCTCTTCCTCGTCCTGCTCTTCTTGAATATTCTCTTTCAGCTGTTGCGACTGTCCAGCCTCCTTTGACCGAGCCTCATCCTCTATCAGAGTTTCGACCTTGTTCTCATCCTGTAAATTTATTGTGGATATTGATGAATGACAATTTTTTTCAAACATATTCACTCTGTGCATAGTGCATAATAATGATGGCGCTAAGTTATATCTAATCAGCAGTTAAAAGCAAATAATATTTAATTACTCAGCCTATCAGGCGAGCAATGGTATGTTGATTTATAGTATTATTTAGGTTTTTACAGCCGATTTAATCCGCGGTAATACCGTGAGCAAAATTAATAGTGCTTACGTTCAAACAGGCAGTCACGTGTTCATGGTTAGCAAAATTAGCTAATAAGGTTAACAAATGCTTGTGTATATATATAACACACATACATATATAATATATAATATAATATATATATAATACACATACAATATATGCTATATAAACACCCACGGTAGTGCAGTAATAAAACCGCTGGGCTAGGATCGTGTTTAGAAACAAATTTACACGAATAAAAGTGTTATAATTAATTCAACAGTTCGCCGAGCTAATGCAGTGTATAACGTGTGTGTGTGCTGCCGTTAGTCTAGCTATTTGCACTGTGTGCATTTATCAGGGTTATTGATCTGCCCTCCTCATTCACTCCAGCTCGGCTTGATCTGCCCTCCTCATTCACTCCAGCTCGGCTTGATCTGCCCTCCTCATTCACTCCAGCTCGGCTTGATCTGCCCTCCTCATTCACTCCAGCTCGGCTTGATCTGCCCTCCCCATTCACTCCAGCTCGGCTTGATCTGCCCTCCCCATTCACTCCAGCTCGGCTTGATCTGCCCTCCCCATTCACTCCAGCTCGGCTTGATCTGCCCTCCCCATTCACTCCAGCTCGGCTTGATCTGCCCTCCCCATTCACTCCAGCTCGGCTTGATCTGCCCTCCCCATTCACTCCAGCTCGGCTTGATCTGCCCTCCCCATTCACTCCAGCTCGGCTTGATCTGCCCTCCCCATTCACTCCAGCTCGGCTTGATCTGCCTTCCTCATTCACTCCAGCTCGGCTTGATCTGCCTTCCTAATTCACTCCAGCTCGGCTTGATCTGCCCTCCCCATTCACTCCAGCTCGGCTTGATCTGCCTTCCTAATTCACTCCAGCTCGGCTTGATCTGCCCTCCCCATTCACTCCAGCTCGGCTTGATCTGACTTCCCCATTCACTCCAGCTCGGCTTGATCTGCCTTCCTAATTCACTCCAGTTCGGCTTGATCTGCCTTCCTCATTCACTCCAGCTCGGCTTGATCTGCCCTCCTCATTCACTCCAGCTCGGCTTGATCTGCCCTCCCCATTCACTCCAGCTCGGCTTGATCTGCCTTCCTCATTCACTCCAGCTCGGCTTGATCTGCCTTCCTAATTCACTCCAGCTCGGCTTGATCTGCCCTCCCCATTCACTCCAGCTCGGCTTGATCTGCCCTCCTCATTCACTCCAGCTCGGCTTGATCTGCCCTCCCCATTCACTCCAGCTCGGCTTGATCTGCCTTCCTCATTCACTCCAGCTCGGCTTGATCTGCCTTCCTAATTCACTCCAGCTCGGCTTGATCTGCCCTCCCCATTCACTCCAGCTCGGCTTGATCTGCCTTCCTCATTCACTCCAGCTCGGCTTGCCTGACAAAGTGGCTGCTGCTGCTGCAGCAGTTGCTGTTCCGTTGTTGCGCTTCGAGTTCTGCGAAGTCGGCGCTGCGACTTGCGCAACGGGTGTCGACGGTCCTGGCGTATGCGATGGTTTGGTTGATTGAGGGGATGCATTTTGCTGGCAACTGCACTGCAATCTTTGTTTAAAACATGCAGGGAATTGTAGGTACATCATGGCATTGTTTTAATAGTCCTGTACGCCTCAGAACGGGCTAGAGAATAAGAGAAATATGGATTGAAGAGATTTATAGACTATAGAAAGGCTAGAAGTGAGGTGACTAATCAGAAGTGAAATCTCACTATTTCTAATGACCGGAGTGAGTTGGAATAGAATGACCGTAAGTGGAGCAGTATGAGCAAGAATGACAGGGAGTGGGTGAAGCAGAATGATATAGAGTAACCGGAAATGAAGTGGAATGATCCAAAGTAACCGGAAGTGAGGTAGAATTGTAGGGAAGGTGAACTAGCATTCTATTTTTTAAATAAGTCCTACCAGCGTGCTGCTAGTGCTGCTGCTTCTCTCCTTTGTCTCCGAGGGACGACCTCCAGCCGGCGCCTCCGAAGTGCCTTCCACTGCAGCCTCCGCTCTCGGCTCGGCCAGCTTCTTTTCAGCTTCCTTGTTCTCTTCCTGCTGCAGCCAGTTGGCCAGCTGCTCGGTGGGGCTGGGCAGGCCGGCCAAGCTGGCGATCTGCCTCAGGTTCTCCAGCCTCGGCGATGGTGGTCGCGGCGGCGCCTGCGGCGTCTGCTGCGACGAGAAGCCGGCGCTCTCGCTGAGATCGTCGAACACCTGGCGGAATCGCTGCCAGGCCGTCGCCAGTTGGCCGCCACCGCCGCCGTCCTCTGCTGCAGCAGCGGCTGCCGTCGTTTTGGTGGCTGTCCGCGCCTCGGATGCGGCAGTCTGGGATGCGATGAGGGGGAGATTTCTTTTAAGGGGATTTATCTATCTATCTATCTATCTATCTATCTATCTATCTATCTATCTATCTATCTATCTATCTATCTATCTATCTATCTATCTATCTATCTATCTATCTATCTATCTATCTATCTATCTATCTATCTATCTATCTATCTATCTATCTATCTATCTATCTATCTATCTATCTATCTATCTGTCTATCTGTCTATCTATCTGTCTATCTATCTGTCTATCTGTCTATCTATCTATCTATCTATCTATCTATCTATCTATCTATCTATCTATCTATCTATCTATCTATCTATCTATCTATCTATCTATCTATCTATCTATCTATCTATCTATCTATCTATCTATCTATCTATCTATCTATCTATCTACCCATCTATCTATCTATCTATCTATCTATCTATCTATCTATCGACTCATAGAAAAACAATAGTCAGAAAAAACATATTTTCACACTACCTTATGCAATGTGAAGATGAACTTTATCAAAAACTTAATAGTAAGAATCAGCAGTCCGATTGCAATCAGAACTGACAACAGCTCAGCCGATAGGTGCTAACTGACCAGTTTTTCATTAAACTGACAAAGAAAGTAGCTTAAAAAGATGCTGCATATGCACGAACTGCACTGGCAGCCGAGGTGAAGCACATTACTGTATGATATACCCTGCACAAGCAGACCGGAAAGTGCCCCCACGTACCCGAGACGCTATCAGGCATTGTGCGTAGCCCCAGACCCTATGACAAACACTGGAGGGAGGTGGAGGGCCGGCTGTGTCGTGGAGCTCTAAAGATAGATTCTGGCGTGGAAATTTCCGTTGTAATAGAAAGCCAATAAATATAAAACCTAGATTAAAAAGTAGAAACCGTTGTTTAAAACCAGGGGCTTTAGCACCAAGGGCTTTAGCACCAGGGGCTTTAGCACCATGGGTTTCAGAACCAGGGGTTTTAGCACCATGGGCTTAAGCACCAGGGGCTTTAGCATCAGGGGCAGCAGCATCAGGGGCTTTCGGCACCAGGGGCTTTAGCATTAGTGGCAGCAGCATCAGTGGCAGCAGCATCAGGGGCATCAGCATCAGGGGCATCAGCATCAGGGGCAGCAGCATCAGAGGCATCAGCATCAGGGGCAGCAGCATCAGTGGCAGCAGCATCAGGGGCATCAGCATCAGGGGCAGCAGCATCAGAGGCAGCAGCATCAGTGGCAGCAGCATCAGTGGCAGCAGCATCAGGGGCATCAGCATCAGGGGCATCAGCATCAGGGGCAGCAGCATCAGGGGCAGCAGCATCAGGGGCTTTCGGCACCAGGGGCTTTAGCATTAGTGGCAGCAGCATCAGTGGCAGCAGCATCAGGGCCATCAGCATCAGGGGCATCAGCATCAGGGGCAGCAGCATCAGAGGCAGCAGCATCAGTGGCAGCAGCATCAGTGGCAGCAGCATCAGGGGCATCAGCATCAGGGGCAGCAGCATCAGGGGCAGCAGCATCAGGGGCAGCAGCATCAGGGGCAGCAGCATCAGGGGCAGCAGCATCAGGGGCAGCAGCATCAGGGGCAGCAGCATCAGGGGCAGCAGCATCAGGGGCATCAGCATCAGGGGCAGCAGCATCAGGGGCAGCAGCATCAGGGGCATCAGCATCAGGGGCAGCAGCATCAGGGGCATCAGCATCAGGGGCAGCAGCATCAGAGGCAGCAGCATCAGGGGCAGCAGCATCAGGGGCAGCAGCATCAGGGGCAGCAGCATCAGAGGCAGCAGCATCAGGGGCATCAGCATCAGGGGCAGCAGCATCAGGGGCAGCAGCATCAGGGGCATCAGCATCAGGGGCAGCAGCATCAGGGGCATCAGCATCAGGAGCATCAGCATCAGGGGCAGCAGCATCAGGGGCATCAGCATCAGGGGCATCAGCATCAGGGGCAGCAGCATCAGGGGCAGCAGCATCAGGGGCATCAGCATCAGGGGCAGCAGCATCAGTGGCGCTAGTTGCTGACAGCCACTGTTTCAAAACATCTTACAGAGTTTTAAACTTAGATTCTAAAATGGAAACCGCTTGCCCTGGTCATGGTGTTCCACGCAGCCCCAGACAGACAGTGCACACCACTAACCTTAGCTAGCACAATCGGAGGCTGCATAAGCTGGCCATGAGGCTGACATGTGGCAAGGCAGAGAATTAATTTAAAATGCCAGCCACTTACTGACAGCTTGAAGCCTCGCATTAAACTGCGCTCCAACGGAAAACTGAGCCTGCGGCTATCCAGTGCATGCGTGCTTAACAATACAAAATTTTGACCAATTAGATAATTAGCTATCCGACAGACTGCAAACTGGTCAAGCGCCTCTGTAGTACAGTAGATAAGAAAGCATCACGTGACCCAGCGGGAGCACGGCTCATCTGTATTTATGCTAGTTTTCACTTTTTGGCGCAAATATTTGAGCAGAAGTTTTATTGCTGCTGAGCATTGACTGCAGTGCGTTTGGAATTTTTCTAAATGTACTTTCTACAAATCAGAAGTTTAATGCATTTTTCATCAAGATTTCTATGGATACTCAATTCGTGCTTCGCGTTTTCACATGCTTTAGGAGTGAAATCATTCTTTACGCCCCTCCCTGCCAGTTCCTTCTGCCCCTGCCTCCCAGTTCTTTCCGCCCCTGCCTCCCAGTTCTTTCCGCCCCTCCCTCCCAGTTCTTTCCGCCCCTCCCTCCCAGTTCTTTCCGCCCCCTCCCTCCCAGTTCTTTCCGCCCCTGCCTCCCAGTTCTTTCCGCCCCTGCCTCCCAGTTCTTTCCGCCCCTGCCTCCCAGTTCTTTCCGCCACTCCCTCCCAGTTCTTTCCGCCCCCTCCCTCTCAGTTCTTTCCGCCCCTGCCTCCCTCTCAGTTCTTTCCGCCCCTGCCTCCCAGTTCCTTCTGCCCCTGCCTCCCAGTTCTTTCCGCCCCTGCCTCCCAGTTCTTTCCGCCCCTGCCTCCCAGTTCTTTCCGCCACTCCCTCCCAGTTCTTTCCGCCCCCTCCCTCTCAGTTCTTTCCGCCCCTGCCTCCCTCTCAGTTCTTTCCGCCCCTGCCTCCCAGTTCCTTCTGCCCCTGCCTCCCAGTTCTTTCCGCCCCTGCCTCCCAGTTCTTTCCGCCCCTCCCTCCCAGTTCTTTCCGCCCCTTCCTCCCAGTTCTTTCCGCCCCTGCCTCCCAGTTCTTTCCGCCCCTTCCTCCCAGTTCTTTCCGCCCCTGCCTCCCAGTTCTTTCCGCCCCTGCCTCCCAGTTCCTTCTGCCCCTGCCTCCCAGTTCTTTCCGCCCCTGCCTCCCAGTTCTTTCCGCCCCTGCCTCCCAGTTCTTTCCGCCCCTCCCTCCCAGTTCTTTCCGCCCCTGCCTCCCAGTTCTTTCCGCCCCTGCCTCCCTCTCAGTTCTTTCCGCCCCTGCCTCCCAGTTCTTTCTGCCCCTGCCTCCCAGTTCTTTCCGCCCCTCCCTCCCAGTTCTTTCCGCCCCTGCCTCCCTCTCAGTTCTTTCCGCCCCTGCCTCCCAGTTCTTTCTGCCCCTGCCTCCCAGTTCTTTCCGCCCCTCCCTCCCAGTTCTTTCCGCCCCTGCCTCCCTCCCAGTTCTTTCCGCCCCTCCCTCCCAGTTCTTTCCGCCCCTCCCTCCCAGTTCGTTCCGCCCCTCCCTCCCAGTTCTTTCCGCCCCTCCCTCCCAGTTCTTTCCGCCCCTCCCTCCCAGTTCTTTCCGCCCCTCCCTCCCAGTTCTTTCCGCCCCTCCCTCCCAGTTCTTTCCGCCCCTCCCTCCCAGTTCTTTCCGCCCCTCCCTCCCAGTTCTTTCCGCCCCTCCCTCACAGTTCTTTCCGCCCCTCCCTCCCAGTTCTTTCCGCCCCCTCTCACAGTTCTTTCCGCCCCTCCCTCCCAGTTCTTTCCGCCCCCTCTCACAGTTCTTTCCGCCCCTCTCTTCCAGTTCTTTCCGCCCCCTCTCACAGTTCTTTCCGCCCCTCCCTCCCAGTTCTTTTCGCCCCCTCTCACAGTTCTTTCCGCCCCTCTCTTCCAGTTCTTTCCGCCCACTCCCTCCCAGTTCTTTCCGCCCAAAACCTGTCTTATCTTTCTAATTCCCTTGTTCCCTATTAAATGATTCCCATATTGACTGCCTCACCAGCAGCTGCTGATAAGCCTCGGCCAGCAGCCCGGCCGCCAGCTGCTGCCCGTGCTCCTTCATCAGGTGCTGCCGGAGAGCCTCGGAGTCGCACGGCTCGGATTCCGCCTGGCACTCGACTGTCCCTGCGCTGCTGCAGCTCTGAAAATATGGTGGTGAGTTTGGGATATTTAGAGGGGGGGAAGATTAGCAGTGGTGTATTTAGAGAGGGTGGAGATTAGCAGTAGTGTATTTAGAGAGGGGGAGATTAGCAGTGGGGTATTTAGAGAGGGGGGATTCGCAGTAGTGTATTTAGAGAGGGGGAGGGAGATTCGAAGTAGGGGTATTTATAGAGGGGGAGATTAACAGTAGGGATATTTAGAGAGGGGGAGATTAGCAGTAGGGGTATTTATAGAGGGGGAGATTAGCAGTAGGGGTATTTAGAGAGGGGGAGATTAGCAGTAGGGATATTTAGAGAGGGGGAGATTAGCAGTAGGGGTATTTAGAGAGGGGGGAGATTAGCAGTAGGGGTATTTAGAGAGGGGGAGATTAGCAGTAGGGGTATTTAGAGAGGGGGAGATTAGCAGTAGGGGTATTTAGAGAGGGGGAGATTAGCAGTAGGGGTATTTAGAGAGGGGGAGATTAGCAGTAGGGGTATTTAGAGAGGGGGAGATTAGCAGTAGGGGTATTTAGAGAGGGGGAGATTAGCAGTAGGGGTATTTAGAGAGGGGGAGATTCGCAATATGGTGTTTAGACAATTTCACCAGACCAAAAGTAACAATGGATACTTTTCAATCTCAGCCTCTGGAGTCTCACTGAAATAAGCGAAGCTCTCCTAAGGTCGGTGACAGCGCTGTCCAACGTCTCAGAGTTTGAAGGTGTCGCAGTCGCTGCCTCATTTTCGGTTTCAGCTGTCGTCTTGCACTCAGGACTCAGCGAGTCAGTAGATTTGGCTGAGGCGGGTGAGTGGAGTGGAGAGAGTTGGTTGAAGTCGAACTTCTCTTATATCTGATGCATGCAGCTGTTCTATCTTTCTATCCTTCTGACAAGCCCTCTATTTCACTGACAAGCCTTATATCCCTCTCTGACAAGCCTTCTATCCCTCTCTGACAAGCCTTATATCCCTCTCTGACAAGCCTTCTATCCCTCTCTGACAAGCCTTCTATCCCTCTCTGACAAGCCTTATATCCCTCTCTGACAAGCCTTCTATCCCTCTCTGACAAGCCTTCTATCCCTCTCTGACAAGCCTTATTTCCTCTCTGACAAGCCTTCTATCCCTCTCTGACAAGCCTTCTATCCCTCTCTGACAAGCCTTATATCCCTCTCTGACAAGCCTTATATCCCTCTCTGTCAAGCCTTCTATCCCTCTCTGACAAGCCTTCTATCCCTCTCTGAAAAGCCTTCTATCCCTCTCTGACAAGCCTTCTATCCCTCTCTGACAAGCCTTATATCCCTCTCTGACAAGCTTTCTATCCCTCTCTGACAAGCCTTCTATCCCTCTCTGACAAGCCTTCTATCCCTCTCTGAAAAGCCTTCTATCCCTCTCTGACAAGCCTTCTATCCCTATTTGACAAGCCTTATATCCCTCTCTGACAAGCCTTCTATCCCTCTCTGACAATCCTTATATCCATCGACCATGTATATCTCTGTTTTCCTCTTATCTCCCCTTCTCATCTCTCAGTCTCTTCTTCTCTAATCTTCTTCTCATCATTGTCTCTCATCTCTACTCTCAGTTTTCATTTTTTTGCATTTTAAGAATCTCCTTATGAAAGAAATCGATCTCACTCTCCTCTTAATATTTTAAATATCATAAATCTTTCGCAACAGTGCATTTTATTAGATCTCATTCCCATTTATCTACTTTAATGGTGTCTCAATATACGCTCACCTGGAATATCTTTGTGGTTCTGTCGCTGATTTTCTGTTGAGACCTCATTGCTTGATTGAATCGAGTCTTGGTTCTTTGTCTGACTCAAGTCTTGGTTCTTTTGCTGACTCAAGTCTTGGTTCTTTTGCTGACTCAAGTCTTGGTTCTTTTGCTGACTCAAGTCTTGGCTCTTTCTCTGACTCAAGTCTTGGTTCTTCTTCGAACTCAAGTCTTGGTTCTTTTGCTGACCTAAGTCTTGGTTCCTTTCCTGACTCAAGTCTTGGTTCTTTTGCTGACCTAAGTCTTGGTTCCTTTCCTGACTCAAGTCTTGGTTCTTTTGCTGACCTAAGTCTTGGTTCTTTTGCTGACTCAAGTCTTGGTTCTTTTGCTGACTCAAGTCTTGGCTCTTTCTCTGACTCAAGTCTTGGTTCTTTTGCTGACTCAAGTCTTGGCTCTTTGTCTGACTCAAGTCTTGGTTCTTTTGCTGACTCAAGTCTTGGTTCTTTTGCTGACCTAAGTCTTGGTTCTTCTTCGGACTCAAGTCTTGGTTCTTTGTCTGACTCAAGTCTTGGTTCTTTTGCTGACTCAAGTCTTGGTTCTTTGTCTGACTCAAGTCTTGGTTCTTTGTCTGACTCAAGTCTTGGCTCTTTGTCTGACTCAAGTCTTGGTTCTTTTGCTGACTCAAGTCTTGGTTCTTTTGCTGACTCAAGTCTTGGTTCTTTTGCTGACTCAAGTCTTGGTTCTTTTGCTGACTCAAGTCTTGGTTCTTTTGCTGACTCAAGTCTTGGTTCTTTTGCTGACTCAAGTCTTGGTTCTTCTGCTGATCGATTTTCTGTTTCCGAGGCATATCAAATTCGAATCCAGCGTGCTGATTATTAATGACAACTTCTTTCAGTTCCGCTTTCGCACCTGTCAATTGGAGCCAACGATGAGAAGGTTAGGAAGGAGTGAAACGTCGAATCGCTCATCCACCAGTTACTTACCCGCCTGGACGCCCTCCAGCCGGTGGTGGCAATGCACCGAGGCGGGCCGCTGCCCTTTCTGGCGGAGCCGCTGCTGACGCTGTCGCAGCTGGCAGGAGGCGGCGCCTTCGCCATCTTCGCAGCTGCCAGTCGACGACAGGAAGGTGACAAACACGCTCACGTGGCGAGACTCGGCTGTCGACGAAGCTGCGTGCTGGTGCTGGTGCTGGTGCTGGTGCTGGTGCTGGTGCTGGTGCTGGTGCTGGTGCTGATCGCAACCTACGTTCACATAGTAGCGGGATATCTTCCCAGCAGCTCGCCCTCTGCTGCTCTCCATCTTTGTTACTAAGCTGCGCCGCTTTGAACAGTGAAATTGGAAGCCCTTCTACCGCATTAGCCGTCCCGTAAGCCTTGATAACTGCTGTTGCCCGGGCAGCTTTGCCTGCAGACTGAGAGAGGCGGGGTCGGCCAAGTTGGGAATGCCAACAGCGAGGCTCCGGGGCTGAGGCCGAGAAAGCCAGCCCTGGGACCAGGGATTGGCTTGGGCAGAATTGTTGGGGGCTGGGGAATTTCCAGCAGCAGCCCATCCCAGACAGCTGGAAGCACCATGTAGGCTGCTGGGACCAGCTGCATCAAGTTCTCCGCCCCTTCTTTTCCTGCAATTGTTTCGGCCGGATATGAAAAAAGTACAAATAGCGCGGCAAGACAGCCAGCCGACCCCCCTCACCTATCCTTGCCCCCCCCCCTACACTCAGGGTCCCCATGAAGCCACTCGAGCCATCAATTTAGTCTTCTGCGCCCGGCAATAACCCCCCCCCCCATAGTTCTGTGCAGTTGGTGCCGTTGAACAGCGGAACTTGCAAACGCTTGATAATTTTCCTCCCTCCAACCACGGACACCATGACTGGCGGCATCCAAGCTGGTTTTGTCTGTCTTCGACATTGCTTTGTCCCTTGGTAGGTGTATAGGAGGGAAGGCGTATATAAAAAGATGCGCACTAAATACTTCGTCAATTCTTGTTTATTTTCTAGCTATGAAAAATGCTCTGAAGGGGTGCCGCAAATTCTAACCTACTGCCCTGGTACGTACAAAGAGCTACAATGAATGCGGGTCTTTGTAGCATCCCCACCTGAAACATGATTGTGTCAGTTACCGCTTCGGGTCATTGTGGCATCCCGATCTGAAACATGATTGTGTCAGTTACCGCTTCGGGTATTGTGGCATCCCGATCTGAAACATGATTGTGTCAGTTACCGCTTCGGGTCATTGTGGCATCCCGATCTGAAACATGATTGTGTCAGTTACCGCTTCGGGTCATTGTGGCATCCCGATCTGAAACATGATTGTGTCAGTTACCGCTTCGGGTCATTGTGGCATCCCCACCTGAAACATGATTGTGTCAGTTACCGCTTCGGGTATTGTAGCATCCCCACCTGAAACATGATTGTGTCAGTTACCGCTTCGGGTCATTGTGGCATCCCGATCTGAAACATGATTGTGTCAGTTACCGCTTCGGGTCATTGTGGCATCCCGATCTGAAACATGATTGTGTCAGTTATCGCTTCGGGTCATTGTGGCATCCCGATCTGAAACATGATTGTGTCAGTTACCGCTTCGGGTTATTGTAGCATCCCACCTGAAACATGATTGTGTCAGTTACCGCTTCGGGTCATTGTGGCATCCCGATCTGAAACATGATTGTGTCAGTTACCGCTTCGGGTCATTGTGGCATCCCGATCTGAAACATGATTGTGTCAGTTACCGCTTCGGGTCATTGTGGCATCCCGATCTGAAACATGATTGTGTCAGTTATCGCTTCGGGTCATTGTGGCATCCCGATCTGAAACATGATTGTGTCAGTTACCGCTTCGGGTTATTGTAGCATCCCCACCTGAAACATGATTGTGTCAGTTACCGCTTCGGGTCATTGTGGCATCCCGATCTGAAACATGATTGTGTCAGTTACCGCTTCGGGTCATTGTGGCATCCCGATCTGAAACATGATTGTGTCAGTTACCGCTTGGGGCTATTCTAGTATCCTTAAAGCTCAAAGCTCAGGGCTCTTTAGCGAACGAACTAAGTCTAATTGCGTATTACAGCCCCAGCTTAGTGGTGTCCCGACTGTCTGACCCTCAAAGAAGCTTCGCTCCGTATCGTCTTGCGGATTTTCAAACGAATCGTTTAATCATTTCCAAGTCATCTTTCGACGCAGTTGTGCTTTTTTCACGAATACGGTTATGACTGTGGATGAACATTAAAGAGGAACATTTAAGATGGGGATTGCGACTCGGCTAGGAAAGGTGTAGAATAAAAGTATGGAGAAAAAATGGAAGTTTTATGCAGAAACTGCGACTTCTGCGCCTTGGCTCTATTTTATTCCCAAAAGGATTGGCCCATCTGGCAGTGCCTCGGCTGTGCCGAAATCTCGTCAATGGAAAACTCAAGAAGTCAGACCGATTTCATTTGCTTGATGCCTAGCGTCTGCAGTGTATTGCCTGTATATTGTATGGCCTGAAAGCAATTAAGGAGGCCAGACCTGAACACTCAGGAACAGGTGCTGTTGGCCGGACCTGAACAATCAGGAACAGGTGCTGTTGGCCGGACCTGAACAATCAGGAACAGGTGCTGTTGGCCGGACCTGAACACTCAGGAGCAGGTGCTGTTGGCCGGACCTGAACAATCAGGAACAGGTGCTGTTGGCCGGACCTGAACAATCAGGAACAGGTGCTATTGGCCAGACCTGAACAATCAGGAACAGGTGCTATTGGCCAGACCTGAACAATCAGGAGCAGGTGCTATTGGCCAGACCTGAACAATCAGGAACAGGTACTGTTGGCCGGACCTGAACAATCAGGAACAGGTGCTGTTGGCCGGACCTGAACAATCAGGAGCAGGTGCTATTGGCCAGACCTGAACAATCAGGAACAGGTGCTGTTGGCCGGACCTGAACAATCAGGAACAGGTGCTATTGGCCAGACCTGAACAATCAGGAACAGGTGCTATTGGCCAGACCTGAACAATCAGGAGCAGGTGCTATTGGCCGGACCTGAACAATCAGGAACAGGTGCTATTGGCCAGACCTGAACAATCAGGAACAGGTGCTATTGGCCAGACCTGAACAATCAGGAGCAGGTGCTATTGGCCAGACCTGAACAATCAGGAACAGGTACTGTTGGCCGGACCTGAACAATCAGGAACAGGTGCTGTTGGCCGGACCTGAACAATCAGGAGCAGGTGCTATTGGCCAGACCTGAACAATCAGGAACAGGTGCTGTTGGCCGGACCTGAACAATCAGGAACAGGTGCTATTGGCCGGACCTGAACAATCAGGAACAGGTGCTATTGGCCAGACCTGAACAATCAGGAGCAGGTCGTAACGTAGCAAATAGGTGGAAAGTTTTGCAGCAGCAGCAGCAGCAGTTTGCCAGTGATTTACAACTGCAGTAAAAAGTGGCCTTGTGGCTGAAAAAGTACACAGATTGCAAACAGCAGAATGCGTTGTGGCGGAGACAGCGTGGAGTGACCATGCAGAGGGCTGTGTGATCAGGCATTACAGAAGACTGTGTGATCAGGAATTACAGAAGACTGTGTGATCAGGCATTACAGAAGACTGTGTGATCAGGCATTACAGAAAACTGTGTGATCAGGCATTACAGAAGACTGTGTGATCAGGCATTACTGAGGGCTGTGTGATCAGGCATTACAGAAGACTGTGTGATCAGGCATTACAGAAGACTGTGTGATCAGGCATTACAGAAGACTGTGTGATCAGGAATTACAGAAGACTGTGTGATCAGGCATTACAGAAGACTGTGTGATCAGGCATTACAGAAAACTGTGTGATCAGGCATTACAGAAGACTGTGTGATCAGGCATTACTGAGGGCTGTGTGATCAGGCATTACAGAAGACTGTGTGATCAGGCATTACAGAAGACTGTGTGATCAGGCATTACAGAAGACTGTGTGATCAGGCATTAGAGGGTTGTGTGATCAGGCATTACAGAAGACTGTGTGATCAGGCATTACAGAAGACTGTGTGATCAGGCATTACTGAGGGCTGTGTGATCAGGCATTACAGAAGACTGTGTGATCAGGCATTACAGAAGACTGTGTGATCAGGCATTACAGAAGACTGTGTGATCAGGCATTACTGAGGGCTGTGTGATCAGGCATTACTGAGGGCTGTGTGATCAGGCATTACAGAAGACTGTGTGATCAGGCATTACAGAAGACTGTGTGATCAGGCATTACTGAGGGCTGTGTGATCAGGCATTACAGAAGACTGTGTGATCAGGCATTACAGAAGACTGTGTGATCAGGCATTACAGAAGACTGTGTGATCAGGCATTACTGAGGGCTGTGTGATCAGGCATTACTGAGGGCTGTGTGATCAGGCACTACAGAAGACTGTGTGATCAGGCATTACAGAAGACTGTGTGATCAGGCATTACTGAGGGCTGTGTGATCAGGCATTACAGAAGACTGTGTGATCAGGCATTACAGAAGACTGTGTGATCAGGCATTACTGAGGGCTGTGTGATCAGGCATTACTGAGGGCTGTGTGATCAGGCATTACAGAAGACTGTGTGATCAGGCATTACAGAAGACTGTGTGATCAGGCATTACTGAGGGCTGTGTGATCAGGCATTACTGAGGGTTGTGTGATCAGGCACTACAGAAGACTGTGTGATCAGGCATTACAGAAGACTGTGTGATCAGGCATTACAGAGGGCTGTGCACAGCAGTGCAGAATTGCAACCAGCCCTTACAATTCTACAGAAATCAATCAAAGATGAGAGGCACACGCAGCTGCGATTACGGGCAGCACAAAGGATACGCAGACAGGATGGCGAGCTGTGCAACAGAAAAGCTTGACTCGTACACATGCACACGTGAAAGGGGAGAGAGAAGAGATGGAAAGCAAAACCGGCATTGCATCCAGTCAGCTATCGTTTTTACTTTCCAATGTTACACAGGCACTACAGTGTATTCCCAATTGTGCACAGTGCGTGCAGTTTGCGCATCCTTGGCGTTAAATCGCGTTCTTTTACTCTTATCTCTTCCAGTTGCCCTCTGCTGCAATCCAAGTATGTGTCCTTGTCGAATACAAACCGCGACCGATGATGGAGACGCCGTCATCGCGCAACAACCAGTTAAATTCAAGTGGGGAGGGGACACGCAGATTCCGAGCGGAGCTGTGACGAATGGCTCTGCATTTTTTTGTCTTGCGCGCTTTCAACTTATTTTAGGCTCAGCCAGACTGACGGTCGCCAAGAGGCACGGGAGCTTTGAAATGCTTGCTGCACTGGACTGGTTTTGTAATGCTACGGTTAACTACTTGCAGTAGTATTATGAGCAATGTAGACAGACACAGACACTAAGATAGACAGACAGACAGACAGACAGACAGACAGACAGACAGACAGACAGACAGACAGACAGACACAGACACTAAGATAGACAGACAGACAGACAGACAGACAGACAGACACAGACAGACAGACAGACAGACACAGACACTAAGATAGACAGACAGACAGACAGACAGACAGACAGACAGACAGACAGACAGACAGACAGACAGACAGACAGACAGACAGACAGACAGACAGACAGACAGACAGACAGACACTAAGACACTAAGACAGACAGACAGACAGACAGACAGACAGACAGACAGACAGACAGACAGACAGACAGACAGACAGACAGACAGACAGACAGACAGACAGACAGACAGACAGACAGACAGACAGACAGACAGACAGACATACAATACAGACAGACATACATACCTCCATTTTTGTAAACCCAGAATATTTAGATTCATTTGTCCTAAGCTCAGCCGGGTTCCCCAGCCAGCTGTCTATGGCTGAAAGCTCCCATCAGTCACTCAAATTGAACAGTTGCTTGGTCAGACAATAAATATAGACTGACTGGAGAGTCGCAATTGAAAAGCATTGAAAATCAGCGCAGAATTGGCAAGTCCCGAACAGGAGAAAATGGCCGCCGATCCCACAGCGAAGACATTCGACGGTACAGCGGGTGCCATGACGGAATCCGCGGCGGCGGAGCTTGTCAGCACGGCTTACAACGTGGACCACGAATGCCGCCGGCTCGGCTACCCGCCTGTGGTGCTGCGGCGGCCGCGTGGCTCAGTTGGCAGCAAAGGCCGAGGCCGAGGCAGCAGCGAGTTCGTGTACGTCCCCGCGCTGCTAAAGAACTGCGCCGCCCTACTAGCGCTACTCGATGCGGCGCCGCAGCGCATAGCCGCTGCCTGCCTGTCGGCCCAGCTGGCTCCACCACCGCCACCTCAGCAGCAGAAGCAGCAGGAGTGCCTGGACACGAACACCAGCGCAGCAAAGAGTAGCCGAAAGCCTGCCAGCCGGCTGAGGCATCTGCTTTCTAGCCGATTCAACAGAAAACCACCAGCAGCAGCGACGGCGACGGCAGAGGCGGAGGCGGCCTTCAAAGCTGCAATGAACGAGCAGAGCAGCAACTCGGATCGCGAGGCGGCCGAGGAGGTGACCATCCTGACGGTGGCAGGCCACAGGCGCAGCGGCATGGACTCGATGTCGATGGCCGAGCACCTGCAGCAGCTGCTGTCGGAGGTCAGGCAGGGCGCGGAACGGCTGTCCGCTCTGGTTGGCCTGAATGGGCCCGACGAATCCGGCGACAGCTGGCTGCCAGCCAACATTGAGCTCACTCCGCTGCAGCAGGAGGTGCTGTACTTCCAGGTGCAGTGGCCGGTGGCGGAGCGGGCCCTGACTAACAAGCTGGTGCAATCGGAGCGCACAATTCGCCACCTTGTGGAATCGTCGGCGGCGCGCGGTAGAGCGGAGATCGGCGCCAGGGCGCGCAGCGCCGCCCGAATGGCCAGCATGGAGGCAGAGCTGCTCCGGCTGCGCGGCGAGATCCGGCGCTGCGGTCGGCACCGGCCGCCGACGGGCGCACTGCCGTCGGTGAAGGAGTCGAAGGTGAAAAAGCCGACCAAGGCTTCGGCGCCGGGCAAGGCGGTGGGTGCCGGCGACTCTTGAGAAGAAAGTCACATGACTGACTGACGATGAGCGCAATCGACGCGATGACGTCATTATTAACTTTCGTATAGCCAAGGCCAGGAAAGGAATACGAATACTTCTACTAAGGCGAAGTTCGCTTATTTTAAATACTTTCTGCTTCGGTTATTTTGTTCTCTATAAATTAATATCTTCATAGTTGCCCGAGGAGCCCGCTGGAGAAGCTGGAGGCTGTATTCATTTGTGCATTTGTTTGTTGGCAAATGTGTTTCGCTTAAAATCGCTTACTACAGAAGAAACTGTTGGCTTCTTGGTTGAAGGAAAGTCATTGAAGAAGAGTTGTGAAATAAAGTACATAATATAACTCGCTTTCATCGCCCAAGCATGGTTAATTGCTCTCTTTTTTTAATGAACACACATGGGCTATAAAAGTCGAATGTGGGGTCGATATTAATGGCTTGTGGCTTTTATTTTTTCTCAAGCAACTAAACATATTGCTTCGGTTGTAAGTGGCAGGAAATTTCACTTGTCACTTGTCCGAAAGCAGCTATTAAGTGGCCAAAATTTGGAAACTTCAGCCTCTCATCAACTTACAACTGGCTTTTTTGCATTTTTGAAGTTAATTTGAATTCAAAATGACGGGTTGTGATGTGATTGAAAGGTCAGGGGTTCGATTATTGACCCACTCAGAACAATTTGTGTCCTTGAGCAAGACACTTAACTCTGCATTGCTTCAGTTCACCCAGCTGTAAAATGGGTGCCAGCATTAGCTGGGGTAACTGAGGGTGCGTGTGGCGACTTCCCAGTCCTTGGACTGAACAGTCGTAGTCGTGAGCAGCCTTCAGATGCGCCGCGCAATAGCTGCGGCTGAGCTGTGATCAATTATTGTACTTTAAGAGTGCACAATGTACGTGCCTGCCCTCAACATTCTATATAAGAAGTGTATTATAATACTAAAGGAATCGTACTATACTACTCAAATTGAGGCAGTAGGAGAGGACGCAAATGAAATAACAAAGCCTGGGAGACAACAGACCAGATCAAACAGACTGTTTAGTTGTTAAATATATAAGACGAGAAACGACTTAACAGAATAGCAGAAGAACTTTTTAAAGTGTTGCCAAAACAGGAACACACGGGGCGTGGTGAAACCTCAGACTTGTAGTAATAATAATTATTATAGCATACTCAACATTTTTGTAGCCTCAACAACAACAAATAAATCAGGGGGCGGGGGGCACAGACAAAGGGTAGCGGAGACAACAGAGGCTCAAGCCAGTCATCATTAACATCATCAGGATCGGTGTGTTTTATCAATATTGGGAGGGGGCCAAGTGCGACTCAGTAAGTTACTTTATAAACTTTATAAGCATAAATAATAGTAATCATAATAACTATAATTATAACAGTATAAGAATCGTGAATAAACAAGCGATAATTATATATGAATATAAAGAGAGGAATATTATGCGAACAAGTGCGACATTGACACAGACGCTGACACCCAATAGCAGTGCGAGCCTAGACTAATAATTAATAATTAAATAACAGATTGAAAATTTATCAGAGAGGAAAGCGAGACAGAAAACGGAAAAGCCAAGCCGACTGCGAAATCAAATAAGATCTTATTTTAATGAAAATTGACAGAATTATATTTATAGTAGTTTCAGTAGTAGTATTATTTGCAAATTTTGATCACAAAATATTTTAACAAATTCAACTTTGCACACAGCAAGAGTAACACAAACGGAACCGGATATTAAGTTGTTAATAGATAGATAGATAATCAAGGAAACAATCAAGATCAATCAAGGCGTACCTGTGTGTGTACGATAAAGCCTATAGAGTATCAAGCAGTTCCAAGTTCTAGGTTCTACATGTAGGTCCTAGGTTCGATTTCCAATGTGACTGCACACTATTATTGGCTTTGTTTACAAACATACCTGTGGTGGTCCTAGGTTCGATCTCCAACGTGACTGCACCCTATTATTGGCTTTGTTTACAAACATACCTGTGGTGGTCCTAGGTTCGATCTCCAATGTGACTGCACCCTATTATTGGCTTTGTTTACAAACATACCTGTGGTGGTCCTAGGTTCGATCTCCAACGTGACTGCACCCTATTATTGGCTTTGTTTACAAACATACCTGTGGTGGTCCTAGGTTCGATCTCCAATGTGACTGCACCCTATTATTGGCTTTGTTTACAAACATACCTGTGGTGGTCCTAGGTTCGATCTCCAACGTGACTGCACCCTATTATTAGCTTTGTTTACAAACATACCTGTGGTGGTCCTAGGTTCGATCTCCAATGTGACTGCACCCTATTATTGGCTTTGTTTACAAACATACCTGTGGTGGTCCTAGGTTCGATCTCCAATGTGACTGCACCCTATTATTGGCTTTGTTTACAAACATACCTGTGGTGGTCCTAGGTTCGATCTCCAATGTGACTGCACCCTATTATTAGCTTTGTTTACAAACATACCTGTGGTGGTCCTAGGTTCGATCTCCAATGTGACTGCACCCTATTATTGGCTTTGTTTACAAACATACCTGTGGTGGTCCTAGGTTCGATCTCCAATGTGACTGCACCCTATTATTAGCTTTGTTTACAAACATACCTGTGGTGGTCCTAGGTTCGATCTCCAATGTGACTGCACTCTATTATTGGCTTTGTTTACAAACATACCTGTGGTGGTCCTAGGTTCGATCTCCAACGTGACTGCACCCTATTATTAGCTTTGTTTACAAACATACCTGTGGTGGTCCTAGGTTCGATCTCCAATGTGACTGCACTCTATTATTGGCTTTGTTTACAAACATACCTGTGGTGGTCCTAGGTTCGATCTCCAATGTGACTGCACTCTATTATTGGCTTTGTTTACAAACATACCTGTGGTGGTCCTAAGGTTTGATCTCGGCTAACACACACATATTTTAGTTGGGTACTGAATTTACGCGATACAAATTACTAATCAAAAAAACATGCCATATAACGATATTAATAGTTATAACAGTTTGACGGCAGTCCAGCGCAACAAAAAAAACTAAAATAAAAGATACTACTGCAAGTACTACACCGCTATGAAAAAGTAATAATTAAGCAATACCAGTGCCAACACAAACAGATATAAGATGATAGAAAGCAAACACGCACAAAACCGGCTTTTCAGTTGCAGTAGGCAGGCAGGCAGAAGATCGGGGGCGGGAGACAAGACAAAACAACAATAAAAATAAAGTTAGACTATTAAGCATTATCTTTTTGGAGGGGCTTGTGAGTGGCAAAGCACATTAAAGTCTTGCATATATTGTATATAGTTAGTAATCTGACATAATTATAACCGATTGTTAACTAAAACACTAAGAATTAATAACTAATATATTGCTAATGAAATCACCGTAAATCTGTACCCAAAAATATTTATTAATATTTTTTACGAACGTACACACTCCGTCTGCAGGCGATTTGTTATTGGAAATTTTCGGCGAGCAACGAAACAGAAACAAAAGCAACAAAAAAGGGGAGAGCCAGGGAAATGAAAGAGAGAGAGAGAGAGAACCGAGTGTCTGACTCCACCCACCGATTAGTTTTGCGTTAATAATAGTTTCAGTCAGTCAAGTTATTCAATCACGGCTTCCAATCCAGTGCTTTAGTCGTCCTCGGCATTAACAATCTTGTCCTGCACTTTGCTGAAGTCGAATTTCTCGCCCATCAGGCGCTCGTAGACGTCCAGAACGTCGCGGCAAGTGGTCTCAAAGTGCGTGGTGGCGTCGTAGCTCTTCGAGATGTACACCTGAGGGCGAGGAAGGGGGAGCATGATAGGATGGTTATGGCTCCTCGAAATCCGCACATTTTACACCTGGGTCATTAAAAGCCGCACATTTTACACCTGGGCCATTAAAAGCCGCACATTTTACACCTGGGCCATTAAAAGCCGCACATTTTACACCTGGGCCATTAAAAGCCGCACATTTTACACCTGGGCCATTAAAAGCCGCACATTTTACACCTGGGCCATTAAAAGCCGCACATTTTACACCTGGGCCATTAAAAGCCGCACATTTTACACCTGGGCCATTAAAAGCCGCACATTTTACACCTGGGCCATTAAAAGCCGCACATTTTACACCTGGGCCATTAAAAGCCGCACATTTTACACCTGGGCCATTAAAAGCCGCACATTTTACACCTGGGGTCATTAAAACCCGTATTATACCACACCTGAGTCATTTAAACCCGTATTATACCACACCTGAGTTATTAAAACCCGTATTATACCACACCTGAGCCGTGAAACTATAAAACGCTTAAGACACCACATTCAACAGCAAAATTGCCTACCTTGGACTTTTCGCCACTATCGGTGGGCTCAAGCAGGTCGCTCTCCTTGTAGAAGATCTGATCGATCGGGCCAAGCAGGTTCAGGCCGGGTCGGAGCTCCTCACGCGGATTGGCCGTCTCAACGATGGTGGAAACCATGGCGATGAAGTTCGGCTTGGAAGCCACGTTGTGAGCGTAGGAGACCGCGCACACGTAGATGTCTGAGGCAGCACGGAGTATGGGGCTCATTCATTCTATGAGCTATAACTCTCTCTGCTGTCCACCTTTACCTCTACCAACTGATTCTCTTAATTTTCCTGCTGAGTCTCACCCTCTACAATCTGATTCTCACCCCCTCTTCTGATTCTCACCCTCTCTCCTTTGATTTTCAACCTCTCTCCTCTGATTCTCACCCTCTCTCCTTTGAATTTCACCCTCTCTCCTCTGATTCTCACCCTATCTCCTTTGATTCTCACCCTCTCTCCTTTGATTTTCACCCTCTCTCCTTTGATTTTCACCCTCTCTCCTTTGATTTTCACCCTCTCTCCTTTGATTTTCACCCTCTCTCCTCTGAATCTCAACCTCTTTTCTCTGATTCTCACCCTCTTCACTCTAATTCTCCCCCTCTCCCTCTAATTCTCCCCCTCTCCCTCTCTACTCTAATTCTCCCCCTCTCCCTCTCCACTCTAATTCTCCCCCTCTCCCTCTCCACTCTAATTCTCCCCCTCTCCCTCTCCACTCTAACTCTCCCCCTCTCCCTCTCCACTCTAATTCTCCCCCTCTCCCTCTCCACTCTAATTCTCCCCCTCTCCCTCTCCACTCTAATTCTCCCCCTCTCCCTCTCCACTCTAATTCTCCCCCTCTCCCTCTCCACTCTAATTCTCCCCCTCTCCCTCTCCACTCTAATTCTCCCCCTCTCCCTCTCCACTCTAATTCTCCCCCCTCTCTCTCCACTCTAATTCTCCCCCTCTCCCTCTCCACTCTAATTCTCCCCCTCTCCCTCTCCACTCTAATTCTCCCCCTCTCCACTCTAATTCTCCCCCCCTCTCCACTCCGAGTCTCATCCTCTCCCATCTGATTCTCACACTCTCCTATCTGATTCTCACCCTCCCATCTGATTCTCACCCTCCCATCTAATTCTCACCCTCTCCATCTGATTCTCACCCTCTCCTCTAATTCTCACCCTATCCACTCCGAGTCTCATCCTCTCCCATCTGATTCTCACACTCTCCTATCTGATTCTCACACTCTCCTATCTGATTCTCACTCTCCCATCTGATTCTCATCCTCTCCATCTGATTCTCACCCTCCCATCTGATTCTCACCCTCTCCATCTGATTCTCACCCTCTCCATCTTATTCTCACCCTCTTTATCTGATTCTCACCCTCTGTCATCTGATTCTCACCCTCTCCAATCTGATTCTCACCCTCTCCAATCTGATTCTCCTCTCAAATCTGATTCTCACCCTCTCCAATCTGATTCTCACCCTCTCCAATCTGATTCTCACCCTCTCCTATTTGGTTCTTACATTCTCCCCTCGCTATTCTCACATTCGCCTCTGATCCATCTCCCCGCTGATTTTCACGTATATCTATTGATAGCCAAATTCTTCACAAATGAAAAGTAATCAGTTAAACTAGCCCAAGCGAAACTGAAGGCGAAAAATTCTGCTTCTACAAAAGGCGAAACGCAATATTGGGATTGGCCCGGCCTTCTTATCAAGCAGTGCTTTTGAACGAGGCCTGTTCTGAATTTCGAATTTATCGAGCAGCCAACTGCTGATAAAGCCCAGGAAAGAACCGCACACAAACCAATGCTTGTAGAAAAATGTACATAGACATACACAAAATATGCCTTTTTGTACACTCAACATAGGGCACAACAAGCGCATAGCACTAACTGTCGATTTATGCATTAATTTCACCTGCTACCCAATTACCATTCCGCCTGTTTCCCAGCTTCTATACACCTGTTTCCCAGCTTCTATACACCTGTTTCCCAGCTTCCATTACACCTGTTTCCCAGCTTCCATTACACCTGTTTCCCAGCTTCCATTACACCTGTTTCCCAGCTTCTATACACCTGTTTCCCAGCTTCTATACACCTGTTTCCCAGCTTCTATACACCTGTTTCCCAGCTTCTATACACCTGTTTCCCAGCTTCCATTACACCTGTTTCCCAGCTTCTATACACCTGTTTCCCAGCTTCTATACACCTGTTTCCCAGCTTCCATTACACCTGTTTCCCAGCTTCCATTACACCTGTTTCCCAGCTTCCATTACACCTGTTTCCCAGCTTCTATACACCTGTTTCCCAGCTTCTATACACCTGTTTCCCAGCTTCTATACACCTGTTTCCCAGCTTCTATACACCTGTTTCCCAGCTTCTATACACCTGTTTCCCAGCTTCCATTACACCTGTTTCCCAGCTTCCATTACACCTGTTTCCCAGCTTCCATTACACCTGTTTCCCAGCTTCTATACACCTGTTTCCCAGCTTCTATACACCTGTTTCCCAGCTTCTATACACCTGTTTCCCAGCTTCTATACACCTGTTTCCCAGCTTCCATTACACCTGTTTCCCAGCTTCTATACACCTGTTTCCCAGCTTTCATTACACCTGTTTCCCAGCTTTCATTACACCTGTTTCCCAGCTTTCATTACACCTGTTTCCCAGCTTCTATACACCTGTTTCCCAGCTTCTATACACCTGTTTCCCAGCTTCTATACACCTGTTTCCCAGCTTCTATACACCTGTTTCCCAGCTTCCATTACACCTGTTTCCCAGCGTCTATACACCTGTTTCCCAGCTTCTATACACCTGTTTCCCAGCTTCCATTAAACCTGTTTCCCAGCTTCTATACACCTGTTTCCCAGCTTCCATTACACCTGTTTCCCAGCTTCCATTACACCTGTTTCCCAGCTTCCATTACACCTGTTTCCCAGCTTCCATTACACCTGTTTCCCAGCTTCTATACACCTGTTTCCCAGCTTCCATTACACCTGTTTCCCAGCTTCCATTACACCTGTTTCCCAGCTTCCATTACACCTGTTTCCCAGCTTCCATTACACCTGTTTCCCAGCTTCTATACACCTGTTTCCCAGCTTCTATACACCTGTTTCCCAGCTTCCATTACACCTGTTTCCCAGCTTCCATTACACCTGTTTCCCAGCTCCCATACCGGGTACACCTATTTTTCAACTTCACTACACCTATATTCATTCCAGCTCCCATACACCTATTTGCCAGCTCCCATACACCTATTTGCCAGCTCCCGTACACCTATTTGCCAGCTTTCAGTCCGCCTGTTTCTAACTTTTATTTTTTCTAAGAAAAACAAGCACTTTCTTGGAAACTACTCTTGAAAGAGATTATTGACATACCGTTCTTCCTGTTGACCTGATTCTGCGGAATGATAATTTGGGCGGACAGTTTGTCCCCAGTGTCCGGGATTGGGTGCCGTAGGATGCAGATAGCCCGGATAACGCTGCCAACTTTGCGCACCCGATCCGTGGCATAGTTGGGATCGCAGATGACGGCTTTGCACTTGGCCACCTGGCCTTCAGACTGCACGCCGGCTACGGCGCCAGTCTCGTCGAAGACAATCTCAGCGTCCGGCTTGTTGAGCATGTAGGTGCCGCCGTACACGGCCGACAGGCGGGCGAAGCCTTGCGGCAGCTCGCCAAGGCCGTACATCGGGTACAGGTAGGGCGAGCTGCCGTACCTGGGGAAGAGGAGAGGGGATTGAAACCAAGGCTGCTGGACGCTGTAGACAGTCGACAAGCATTCGTGCCCATTCTGCTGACCCCTGAGAACGAGACCAGAGTTTCTCATCATCTCATCAAAGTAGTACGGAAACAATGTTTCTTAGAAAATGTTAAGGAGGCTGGTTTTTGACACATAATCAACTAAAGACAGGAAGTTTTCATTTTCAGCACAATAATTGTTATTGCTTTCGATAGGGCACAGAACCAATGTTTATCTTTTGATATGTTGTGCCTTTTTTTTAACTATATTGATATTCATAAAGCTTTTCATTCAGAAAATTAGGATTCTATTTTTCTGAACCTACATTCCCTGTACCTAAAAATCATCAAAATGCATGGCACAGCTTGACTCTTTCGTTTCATGAATATATTTTATAATCTCCGTTACACATACTGTTACACAGTCAGCTAAGAATGATAAAATAGATTCATAAAACCAATCAGCCGAGCGTGCCATTTTAATGGTTTTTAGGCACAGGGCATGTACAATTGTACACATGCACCCACTGTGCGATCTTGGGAGGTTTAGTCCTAAACGGACGTGAATCGCAAGTACAGGCCCCTCCCCTCTAACCAATTTTCGTGTACGCGAGAGAAAATTTGCAGGTGACGATAATTTGTAGTTCATGTGTGCCTGCATTATCTGGGGATGACACTTTTAATGCTTTGTTACTAAAAAAAAGAGATAGCACTATACTATATTAATACTATAGACTACTATAAAATACTATAAAATCATAGTTTTGATAGAAAATTGGCTTGAATTCCAATTGTTAAAAATGCTTAATACCGGCATATATTGTTTGTATTAGTTGTTCCGTACATTAAAGTGATATTAAAGTACACGGTATATAATATTTATAGTACAAGGTATACAATTTAAAGTACACAGTATACAATTTAAAGTACACAGTATACAATTTAAAGTACACAGTATACAATTTAAAGTACACAGTATACAACTTAAAGTACAAGGTATACTATTTAAAGTACAAGGTATACAATTTAAAGTACACAGTATACAATTTAAAGTACACAGTATACAATTTAAAGTACACAGTATACAATTTAAAGTACACAGTATACAACTTAAAGTACAAGGTATACTATTTAAAGTACACAGTATACAACTTAAAGTACAAGGTATACTATTTAAAGCACACAGTATACTATTTAAAGTACACAGTATACTATTTAAAGTACACCAATTTTTTAAAGGGTTTCCGATAGATAGCTTAGTATTAAAACACACATAGTTACCTGGCCAGCGACTCGCTGTACAGCTTGATGCGCCTGATGGCTTCAATAGCCGGACTGCTCATATATCCGTCGTTAAGATACAGGCAGATGGCGTGCCCAGTGAAATCGGTGGTGTTCTGGTCGACGCCGAATTTCTCGTAGGCGGCCTTGACCGTGTCCTTGTGAATGTCGATGCCCTCCCAGGTGGCGCGGTTGTTCTCGTCAATGTTCTGCGCCCAGATGAGGAACTTGCGGAACCTGGATAAGGGGTGCGAGATTGAGAATGAAGTAAGCCAATTATTAAATTTTTTGTTGGAAGACTTCAAATAATCTGAGACTCGTTAGCTGCTTAAGGCTTGGGGGAAGCAGGCAGTCAGTGACCCCTGAAGTATCGGATGGTAGCAGGGAGTCAGTGACCCCTAAAGAATCGGAGGGTAGCAGGTAGTCAGCGACCCCTAAAGAATCGGAGGGTAGAAGGTAGTCAGCGACCCCTAAAGAATCGGAGGGTAGAAGGGAGTCAGTGACCCCTAAAGAATCGGAGGGTAGAAGGGAGTCAGTGACCCCTAAAGAATCGGAGGGTAGCAGGGAGTCAGTGACCCCTGAAGTATCGGGAGGGTAGAAGGGAGTCAGTGACCCCTAAAGAATCGGAGGGTAGAAGGGAGTCAGTGACCCCTAAAGAATCGGAGGGTTGCAGGGAGTCAGTGACCCCTAAAGAATCGGAGGGTTGCAGGGAGTCAGTGACCCCTGAAGTATCGGGAGGGTTGCAGGTCAGTGACCCCTAAAGAATCGGAGGGTAGCAAGGAGTCAGTGACCCCTGAAGTATCGGGAGGGTAGAAGGGAGTCAGTGACCCCTAAAGAATCGGAGGGTAGAAGGGAGTCAGTGACCCCTAAAGAATCGGAGGGTTGCAGGGAGTCAGTGACCCCTAAAGAATCGGAGGGTTGCAGGGAGTCAGTGACCCCTGAAGTATCGGGAGGGTAGAAGGGAGTCAGTGACCCCTAAAGAATCGGAGGGTAGAAGGGAGTCAGTGACCCCTAAAGAATCGGAGGGTTGCAGGGAGTCAGTGACCCCTAAAGAATCGGGAGGGTAGAAGGGAGTCATTGACCCCTGAAGTATCGGGAGGGTAGAAGGGAGTCAGTGACCCCTGAAGTATCGGGAGGGTAGAAGGGAGTCAGTGACCCCTGAAGTATCGGGAGGGTAGAAGGGAGTCAGTGACCCCTGAAGTATCGGGAGGGTAGAAGGGAGTCAGTGACCCCTAAAGAATCAGAAGGTATCAACGAGTCAGTGAAACAGAGAGAGAAACTGTACACATGCAGAATATTGTATTAAATTCTGACAAACCTTCGCTTCTCAAACATGCCCATAAGCGAGCTGGCTAGGGCCTCCTTCTCGTTGCACGGCACCTTGTGAATCTTGCCGCCCTTGTAAACGTAGCTACCCTCAACGCTCTTGAACTCGAGGTAGCGAGTGACGCCAGTGAATAGCAGCAGCTTGACCAGGGCGCCATTGGCCATGAGAAATTTGGGGATTAAGTCGACGTTCCAGTCACGGAATTTCTCCAAATAGGCTGGCGGATCGCCCATCTTGAACATGCCAAACAGGTCATTCAATGGCGTGATTGAAGCACTGTCTCCGCCATAGTAATTATTGCGGTCCATGTGCAGCACCTTCTTGCCACTGACTGACATCAGACCGCTGAGAATGCATTCCTGTTTGATATTTTTGTAGAGATGATCGTTTATTAATAGTGTGGCACATGGGTTTTTAAGGATCAGATATTGCCCTTTGGCATTCTGGATCCAAACTTGCACATTAAAATTGCATCAGATATCATTACATTACTATTTAGTAATGTTGCAAGCTAACCCAAACTCTATATAAATTCTTTTATAATGCATTAGGCCTACAGTGTAGTTAATAACATACTAAGGCTATACAAAAACTTTTATTAATCATATTTACACTATAATAGGCTAGTAAAAAACCTAGTAAACTAAATAATTTGTTTCAATCAAAATTTCAACCAAAAATTAGGTAATCTAACTTCATTAAAAAACTAATAGAAAAAAAGTAAAACAAAGAATAAAAATTTCTGGAAAGAATTTACACTTTAAATTTTAGGAAATATTTTTGTTTTTAAAAGAATATATTGTAAAAAGTTGGATGTATAGGCCTAAGTAATATTATTTTTGGTATACATTTTTACTTGCTTGCATAAAACAAAAAACTAGATTTTTTATCCTAGCATAAGCCTGCCATGATCCAGACTATGATGTAGCCTTCTTTCTAATTTTACATTGCAAGCAGCCTATCAAGCCATTTTTAGTCTTAGTGATTACTGGTTTGCATTAAATCTACAAATGTAATATACAAAATCTCTGATATTTGTATGTCTATAATGCTCTAGAGAGAGCAATTCTTCACCAATTTTGATCACATTTTCGCCAAAATACTCTATTAAAGCCAAAGAAAAGTGGATTTAGCTAAAAAGACACAAGGCCTTGTTTTGTAAAATAAGAAATACTTTTATTTTAAATTAAAAAAAATATATTTTTAAAATTAACCATCTTATTCTTAGTATTTATACAGCAAGTTTATCACTTTATTTAGATAGTATTTGTTTTAAGGGTTGACCATAAAAATAACCATCTTGCTATTTATATGGTCACAATAACAATAATAATTGCCTAATGTTAAACTTACCATATTGTAAGTCTATGCATTATATAAAAAACTCAAAAGCCTGTGATTCTTTTTGTACAAGTGCACATAAGCATATACCTTTGGTAATGGCTAGAGTTCTAGCACTGGAACCCATTTTCTAACAGCTAGGGGTCTAGCAATGCCATATAGAAGCATATAAAGACTGCTAAGAACATATCTTAAGAAGTCTGAATATTAGAAACATCTCATCTTGAATCTTATCATATTATCTTAAATTTTAATCCAGAACAAAATCTTAATATCAGCCATCTGTAGAAAGAAAAATATGATGTTCTATCTATGTTATAATGGCACTGCCAGATCCGTATCCATTAGAAAATGGGTTCTAATGCCGGAACTCTAGTCATTGCCAATACCTTTACTAAAAGTATATAAACACAAGTGTGCATAAAATTGACAATATATAATTATTTGCATATAAACATGTAAAAACTTTTGTGTAAGAAATCTATCCTAACTAGTAATAGGGCAAGAATGCTAGCTAAACAATTGATGAGCTTATTTGACTAATGCCAACTAAATAAAAAAGTTACATTTTTTAATGGTATTAGCAAAATAGTGATGAGCTTATTTGACCAATGCTAGCTAAAAAAGCATTGCCATTTAAAATATCACTATAATCTTATCAACAGACTAGTCTATATACTCACTATCTAGATAACTGATTTATCAAAAGTTAGACCTATTATTAGACATTTTTTTAGCTTTTATATTTATATCTGTTTGAAAACTTGCCACTTAAGTTTACTCTTGTCTTAGATTCCTGTGATGTCTAGTCATTTTCTTAGTGTTTGCAAATTACTTAGTGAAGTCAGTGCTGTGGTAAATTACTGAATGACAATTTATAGTAAAAAAACTCAGCTACTAAAGAATGACAAAAACAAAAATTACCTTCAGTCCAGTACCCAAAACAATAATATCGTACTCGACATCCATGACGATGTAAACACCTTAAAGCGATCTTTTAGAGAGTTAAACAGAAATTAATTTACTTCGACTGAAGTAGCGCAATGATTCAGCTTGAAAAAAAGATTTTTAACGCAGGGCTCAGATGTAAATAAATATAAGAAACACATAAAATTAAGAAACAGCATTTCATAAAAAATGTTACACAGAAATAGGATTAATAGGTTAATTAGAAAATTTGATTACTAAGCGTCCTTTATGCGAGCTTATTCTTAACTGTTTGTTTAAACTTATAAAATTAACAAAACACCGTAAATAAATAATTATTTCAATATACCGTTGGACGACGGGATGGACAAACAGTGGTATATATCACATTTTTTTCTGTAGATAATGGCGCATTTTTAAGTCTTTACCGTACTTAGTCAAGAATTTGTATTTTGTTTAATGATTTATATTTGCAAGGTACAACGACAATTTTCGTTGAAAATATTCTTCGTGATCTCAGTTGGACAATTTGTCAAAATTTTGTGCGCCTAACGCCCTAAGCATATGCAATACAATAAAAAATAAAATGTGTTTTATTTTTTGACACCTATTTTTTCATACTGAATTTAAATCAATAAAAGATCCTATTTGACAAATTGTCTTTTGATTAGGCCTTAGTATTTTCTAGCTCATCAATAAATAATTTTTGGCAATATGCCTAGGCCCTAGCTTGTATACCATACCATTGCCTAGTATAGACAGTTGACAATTGTTTTGTCTGCTACCAGTTTATTTGCCACTCTTTTGTCTACAAAAATAGGGGCCTATGATAGGTGGCATAGGCCTATTATCATTTTGTCTACTAGGCCCATAAAATAAGGCCTATTTAATATTAAGTTAGGGCCTACTAGAAAGTCTAGATATATAGCCTAGGTCAGATAATAGGCTTAGGCCTAATCAAAGGTAAGGAAGTGCTTATCCCCACGCTTACGCTTATAGGCCTAGTCCCATGCCAATAATTCCAATTTAATCCACATGGATCCATGTCAATAATTTCTAGCTTATTGAAATAGCTGCCACTATTTAAATCTATAGGCCATGTCAATAATTTAAATTTTATCCACACAGATGGATCTATATCAATAATTTTTAGCTTATCCCTATATAGCTAAGATTGTGCAGTTGTTTGTGTGGATCCTAGAAACTTTGTCATCTTATAACTTTGTCATTTTACAACTTCGTCACCTTACAACTTCGTCATCTACTTTGAAATTGAAGGTAGGACACTTCGTCATCCAGCCAATCAGCAATCTTTAAAGTTTGGTCAGTTCGTCATCTACTAATAACAAGTATTGTAGTCTGTAGACTCAATTAACAGATGCTTCTGCATACATGTACAAGTAGGGCCTATATATAAAAAATGAGGCTAAAGTGAGACTGTCCCCTCCTCCTTTCTCATTCTAGACTTGGGACCAGACAATGGCAGAGTTAGAACCACAAAGATTGTCATCTCATATGTATCTAGTATAGTACAAGTATATATATATATAGTATAACTCGTAAATAAATAATATGTAAATATGTAAATACATTTGGCACAAAGATTGAAGGCACAAAGACACAGTCACAAAAAAGAAATTGGGTGCTAAAAGGAGGCAGAGAGGAGAGGGAGTAAGAAAATGTCACTGCTTTTAACATGAAATTTAATTCTACTTATTTGGCTTGCCCACCAAAATGGGGAATGTGGCCTAGGCGACTACACCTGACCAAAAGCTGCGCATAGAGAGCTCGCTGGCTCAATACTTTGCCTAGTTAAGCTTTGCTAATTCTTAAAGCTGCTGATACTGCATTTTCTGATGGTGCTGGTTAGCAGCTTGCTCGCACACCAAGGCAGTGTATATTGGCACCAGCTGAGCCTCCTTGTGCAACAGTTCCATCAGAGGGTAGAGTGTCAGCTGATTTTGCTCCACCCTCTGCTGCAGGCAATGGTGCCAGCCTTCAACTTCATTGTTAGTTTGGATAGCCTGGCCAAATACGCTGATTTCTCTTATGCCATGCACTAGATTCTCTAGCTAAGTGCTGCTGACGTATTCAGCCAGGTCGAGCAGTTCCAGCGACTGCCCCCCGGCAATAGTCTGGGCCAGGCCTTCTGCCATGTGTTCAGCTGGCAGATATGGCAGCGCCATTAGCATGCGGCAGAACTCTCGAGTGCCAGGATCAGCCAAGTAGGCTCGCTGGAAGCCCTGCTGCTGCACCTGATGGAAGATTGCTTGGCTATAGTGAAAGAGGCAGCCCTGCAATTTTGCATGGGGAAAAAGAGTGCGCAGAGACTGCCATACAGTGGCTTCAAAATCCAGAACACAGGCCTCTGGCATGGCTTGACCAGCAACCAGGGTTCTCAGCACATTAAAAATGGCATTGTAGTTGTGAATAGACTTGCCTGACATTATAGCAAGGAGAAGTGGGACATTTTTCAGTTTTATTCCTTGGCGCAGGTAGCAGTTGATAGAGTACAACACAATGTCTTAAAATAACAAAATCATGTGCATGTTAGGGGTGATATGGGAGGGGAGGAGGGGTTTTGTTCTAACTTTGAAAACTTTTGTTTTATAGATGAAGTGTCCACAAGTCTAAGTCACTTCGTCATCGTCATCCACCCTCTGAGATATTGGACAGATTGTCATCTGGATAACAAAGTTGTAAGATGACAAAGTGTCTAGGTACTGTTTGTGTTTAGTTTGTGTATTCCCATTAAATGTTGCTACTATATTAATCTTTTTTTATTGTAACATATATCATGGTGTAGCTCAAAGTAATTGTAATTACTATGTTTTATGACTTTCCATTGAAGTCACAGTGTGACAGTGTCATTTTAACATCTTGCTAACTTTCCATCCAAAATCAATATTGTTATTATTATTATCATTATTACATTTTGGATTTTGCAAGTCTCATTTGCCTTAATTATGGGTCATTTGATAATTTTAAGCAAAGCCAACAGCTACGCAAATATTTGAAACAAACCCTTTTAACAGTTAAAAAGTTTTAACAAAGTATTCAATACTATTTAATATTTAGTAGTTTATTTAAAAGATTTGTAAAAAAGAAAACAAAAAAACAATTTTTGCAAGCAACTTTTTTAAAATAAAAAAATGAACATATAACTAGATATATATATATACTGTATAGTCATATATATATGACGCAACATATGACAATCACTTAAAACAAAAAATACAATACAATAGTAGATTTTTAATTTAGAAAATATATAAAACTACATATAGAATGCTAATAAATTATATGTAAATACCATATCTATAAGGATCTCTGGGGTCCTTAAACAGATTAATTTTAAGGTTCTTTATTCTAATAAGCTGCTATAGGGATAAGCTGAAAATTATTGACATGGATCTATGTGAATAAAATTAGAATTATTGACACAGCCTATATACTTAAATGGTGGTAGCTATTTCAATAAGCTGATATGGAGATAGACTAAAAATTATCAACACGGATCTGTGTGAATAAAATTGGAAATATTGGCATAGGGATAAGCACTTCCAATTATAAATTTGTTCTAATTCTATGAAATGCAGATGTGGCAAGATGTAGCAGCTGTGTGTCTTTGGCTAAAGCCCAAATCAAATCCTTTTTAAAAAGACAAATATTGACAAAAGATAGCAATTTTATTAGATCATGTTGTTTTAGCTGTTTATCAAGCATTTATTTATAAAAGAATTACTATAGCCTAATAGTAAGTTAGCTATTAGATAATACTATATTTATAATATTGTGATTAGAATCAAGTTAATACTATATTATTATTATTATTATCCCCTATAAATTATTATGAAAACAAATGATAAACTAGGATTTTTGCTAGAAACAAAATCACTAATTGTCTATGCCTAATTTCAAAGTATAATTAAAGGTTAAAGTGCAAGCTTCTTTTCTTCTCATTTTAATTTTAAATAGTAGAAATGTCTATGAAAATTGGTTGTAATACTACACCTAAACTATATTTGATTTTCAAATTTAACTGTGGAATTTTAAAATTTAAGGTGTAAGGATATACTATGCATAAATAAAAACCCAGACTTATACTAAGTTTACAAACTTTACTATTTTGTATTTTGGTAGTTAGGCTTAGGTTTTTGTTTTATTATAATAGTTAAGTTCCAACTGTATATAGTATATCTTAGCTTCAGTATCAATTTAAATTGTATAGGCACATTTGTAGTTCTTTTTTGTTATAGTTATAATGGTTATAGTTAGGCCCCTATACTTATTCATGCACTAGCTTATTCTATTACTGCCTGTCTTTTGCTATTTTTCTTAGCCTCTCTATTGTCTATGTAGTCTATTCTTTTAGATATCTTTCTATTACCTTTTTGGTTTTCCTTTTCTTTCACCTATTTTCCCTTAAATAAAGACATTTGCTATAGCTCCTTTTGTACTTGTGCTTCTTTTCCTGTCTAGCACAGTGATTTGGGCTCTCCATCTTCTCAACCAGAAGCTCTTAGTAGCATAGGTAGTGCTGCCACCAGTTCCTTTAGGTCTTGGCCTTAGATGAGGTGAGCTTCCCATTGGAACAAAATAACCAATTCAACAAACTCAGCACAGCATGCAGATTTGAAGATTAATAAACAAGGTGTTCTGGTCAGCAGATCCTACTGGGCTTAGGGAATGGCTAGGAAGGCAGTGTTAGCCTCCTTTAGGCTTGGGCATCTAATCTTTAGTCAGGCGACAGATTGCTTAAATGGGAAACTAGATTAAGACAGAAGACTTAGGGGCTTAGAAAACAATAACAAAGTCTGGCAAACTAGACTAAAGAAGCACAATAAGAAGAAGAATCCTTGACAGAACCAAGGGTGAGGGGCGCATATTTATGGCAGGGAGTCCTCGCTATGCCAGTGTGTGCTAGACCTTGTTGTGACTCTGTTCTATTTTTAGAACTTATGTCACCCTCTGCCTTAGAGAAGGCAGGGTCTGTGAGTAAAGTGCATAGGGCTGCATGACTCAGTATCTATTTTTAGAAACATGAGTCACCTAAATTACCTTATTAAACATGTTTAATACACTTTAGGACTTTAAGAAAACAAGACTTGTCAAGTGACTTGCTCACATGACAAGGGAAACAGTCTACTAGCGTGACCTCAGGACAGAAATGAAATGCAGAGCAGGCCACAGCAGAGAAGCTTGTGGCTATAAGCAAGAGTGCAAAGAAGAGGGGGCACCAGAGAACAGGCAGCAAAAAGGGAGAGAGGCTGCCCAGCCACAGTCAGCAACCCAGGGCAAGGACGAGGGAAGCTGCTGACAATAATGCAATGCCTAACACCAAACTAGCAGATCACTGTACTCCTTTCTTTGTTTGATGCCTATAGTATTTGAGCTAATCTCTATAGATTCTGGTTCTTTTCCTAATACCTTTTTTAACTTTACTCCAAACCTATGCATTTGTCTTTTTCCTTTTCTATGAAATCTTAAGCATTTTTGTAATATTTAATTTAAAAAAATGAATGTCTTTATACTTTTCTTTCCTAGAGTCTAGCTCTTGCACCTATAGAGCAGTGTCATGTCATCCATGTGACCACCTTTGATCTTGAGGCAAATTTTAAACCAACTTTTTTGAGTTACCAAAGTTCATCAAGCATTATTATTAAGCTGGTTGCAATGCCAATTTTGATTTTACTATGTTCTTCCAATGTCCCATTTTCCATAATGGTTGCCCCTAGATATTTAAACTTAAAGATATTTAATCTATTCTAGTTCTTCTCTATCAATCATAATCCCTGGCTTGATTTTGTTTTTACCATTTCTTATTACTATTGTCTTGCTCTTTTTGTGCTGATTTCCATGACAAACATTTTTGAAATTGTGTCAAGCTTTGTTGTCATTTCTTTCAATTTTTATTTATCCTTGCCAATCAAATCATTCTTGTAAGCAAAGTTTTTTATATTCATTTCTCCATAGCTGATTCTAACCTTATCTAGTTCCTTTATGGTTTTTATCATTATCTATTCTAGGAAACAATTGAAAAGAGTAAGTGATAGGATATATCCTTATCTCATTCACACTTTTCCCTAAACCAGTCACTGCACTGATTGCCTACCATAACCTTGGTCTTAGATTCTTTATACAGTCATTTAATCTATGGTTATATCAAAAAAGTAACTATAAATCTTTAGTTATTGTTGTTATATTTGAGATAGTAATAAGATAATGAACTTATTTTCTAATAGGACTAATAATGACAAGTAAGAACTAATTTTAGATTAAATTATTATTATATTTTATTTTATATAGCTGTATGAGCTTATTTAAAATATTTAGTCCTGCTATATGTCTTCCTATACTATGATATTTCTTATCATATTTATACTTGATAAACATAATAATTTCTGCAAATATTTGTATACCTAATGCATATGTACATAATACTATTTATTGTTCTGTTTTATCACAATATTATTCATTGGTGTCTCCTATCAAATATTGTAATATATAATATTGTGTACATAATCATTGGTTATATTTTTAGAAAGAATTGTTCAATTAAACTCAATTAGATTAAGGTGTGTACCATAATATTGTCCAGTTATATATTGCCCCCACTTTTTTTGATAGCAAAAGTTAGACACTTCACTCTTGAATTATATTGGGTATATCACTAGTACCACATTGTATTCTATATTTTGAACCCAAAAAAGAATTATCTGTCCTTAATACATTGAATCAATAGTAGTCTATGCTTATAGTCCCTACCTTCCATTTTTTAGATTCTTCTGTGTCATTTACTATAGGTAGATCTTATGGTTCTAGCTTTATAGAATGCTCAGTAATGCAGGCTAGCTTATAAAAAGGCCCTATAGTGTTGAAGAATTCAAATCATTCATTTGAAAAATTAAGTTAAATATTAGAATTTTATATTAATTTTTTCTATATACAATTGCATATGTCCTATGCCTAAAAACCATTAAAATGGCATGGCTTAGTTCATTGGTTTTATGAATCAATTTTATCATTCTTAGCTGACTGTGTAATAATATGTGTAATGGAGATGCTAAAATAGATTTATAAAACCAGAGCAAGCTGTGCCATGCATTTTCAGGTATAGGATTTTAAGGTATAGGAAATGTATATATAATAAAAAGTTAATAAAGAATCATAATTTTCTAAACAAAAAGCTTTATAAATATCAATAGAGCTACAAGAAAGGCACAACAGATCAAAAGCTGAACATTGGGTCTGCCTCCTATCAAAAGCAATAAAAATTTTTTGTGATAGACAAATGAAAACTTTCTATCTCTATTGTGTATTTTTGGTAGAAACCAGTCTCCTTAACATTTTCTAAGAAACATAGTTTCCCATCTTTCTACTTGAGTAGTCCTTGGTTTTATCATCTAGATATAAACTATTTTAAAGGTAATTCTATGTACATTCTAATTTCTTATTTATCCTGGATAAGTGAAATGGCCACTGGCCAAGTAAAGTTGCAAAATCAAAAATGCAAAAAAAACAAAAAATTGGGGGAAGAAAGTAAATAGAGGAAGAGAAAAGGAAAAGAAAGGAGGGAGAAGAAAGAGAGGCAAAGAGAAGAGAGAAAGAGAAAGAGAAGAAATGAGAAAAAGGCAAGAAAAGTCATATACAAAGTGAAAATTAAGTCGCAATCAGGGGAACTCAGTTGCAATCAAGAGGAACTAAGTCGCAAATCTGGACAAAACTAAGTCGCACTGGATGGGTGAAATTTTGAGGTTGGGCATGTATGTCAATATTAATATATAGAAGCCTTTGTGAAATAAATCAGCAAGTTTTTTTCAGTTTGTTACTTTTAATTTTTGTGTCAATCAATTTCATATATTCTTTCTCTTCTGACCTTTTGTTCTAAAATATTTTTCCTATTCTATAATTACTTTTTTCTGAAAAAAGTACAAAGCTTTTATGATCTTGCCTTTCAAACAGCTGTAATTCGTCTCAATACTGCTACTACAAGTAGTCTGTTGGAACTTTAATAACCTACATTGTAATAGTTTTTAGTATTTAGTAGGCAAAAATAAAAATAGTGATTAAAATACAAGAAATCTGCATTGGTTCGAGTACCAGCGTTTTTATCTCTGATTACGAAAATAAAAGCTTTGAAAGCAATAGGAATCTGCTTCATACTTTGTTAGGTCATTTTTGTTTAAGCTCCATTGGCACAGTGCGCTTTGCCAATACATCGGCCTTTAACAATTTGCGCCCTCCAACCAACTGAGATAAAGCATCGCTTGCTTCTCTTCAACTCCATTCCATTCCCGTCTTTCCTTGACTGATCGATTGGTTTGGCCTGCTGCAGGATTAATCGGCGATTCCAGGATCTGTACAGTTTATACCCTGTTTGCTAGTAGGTACTAAGTGGCCTGGGCGCATTCTTTCTTCGTCCAGTTTCTTCCAGGTCATTTCGATAGACGTCCCGTCTGCAACTGCTTTATGGCCGTCGCGCCATTACTGTCTGCCGTTATGCAATGCGTGTGCACCATTTTTGCCACCACCTGGGGCTGATGATCTATGCGTGTACCTCCTGGGTTACAGACGGCTCTGCGCGTCTACTTTGCTGCTTGCTAAAAAAAAAATTCTTGAAGGACAAACTGGTGTATGAGAATGAGCGTCACCACGTGTAGAAGCTTCCTGATATATATTGCTGTACGAGTATTTGTGCCGGGCGTTAGAAACTTAGAATACTCTATGGCATTTTGCACGAATGGCATTTTCGTTATATAACACCATATTGGTTTTGTCAGCCTAACTGAGAATAAAGCCATCCAAAGTGAGAATCCTGCCTACGCTGAATACGAAGGGCCTAGCTGCGTCCAGCCTAGTCTATGAGCCATAGACTATAAAGGACAAGCAAAGTGATAAAAAGCCATCCAATGTGAGAATCGATTGGTCTTTTAAAAATTTGCTTGTCCTTTATAGTCTATGGCTCATAGACTAGGCTGGACGCAGCTAGGCCCTTCGTATTCAGCGTAGGCAGGATTCTCACATTGGACGGCTTTTTATCACTTTGCTTGTCCTTTATTGTCTATGGCCCATAGACTAAGGCTGCACGCAGCCAGGCCCTTCGCAGTCAGCGTAGGCAGGATTCTCACATTGGATGGCTTTATTCTCAGTTAGGCTGACAAAACCAATACTAATATCATACTAGTAGCACTGACACCAAATTAGCGGTTACAGCACCATAACATTTAGGCCAAAGTGGGCGTTGAAACATCGTGAGTTAACGATTCTCCAATCAAACCTTCTGAAACTCTCAAATCAAATCTCTTTGAATATCAAAGCAGAAAATTTCGCTTCAGATCTGAGGTTCAAAGCTTTGTATTTTAGTCTCTTTCTGCTTGCTAAGTAAGGGTTTGCGCCAATATCGCCAGTCCGCAAGACTCCATCCATCCAGCCTGGGCGGTCTCTTTTGTAGACAAAGAAAACATAGTTCGCATTGCAGCTGCAGATCAGCTGCTTCCTTCAATAAAAAATCCCCCCCCCCCAGTCCATCCTGGCGGCAGATGATGCGCGCGAGCTGCTAAGTATTTGAAAGACAAATAAAATTCAAGAATCTCTTCTTTAGACTTTCGTCGGGTCTAGAATGGGACGGAAGTAAGTAGACTTTGGTATATAAGTAGTATACATGTGTATAATAATAGATGGAAAAGGCGGAAGGTTCAGTGCCGCTGCGCTGCATCCCTCTGGAATCTATTGATTTTTCCTCTCTCTCTCTCTCTCTTTCTCGTTGCTTTCCATACGTGGCTCGGACTGTCTGCTAGGCTAGTGCTGGACCAGACCAGCTGCGTTCACTGCTATTGGATGCCCGCTGGTTCTGTTGGATTCTGCAGATCTGCAGATCTCGGATGCGGTAGCTGCAGACCATCCGAATGGGGAGGGGGATGAGGGACAGCTGGCTCGAAGTAAAGAGAGGCTGGCCGAGGTTGGACGGCTGAGGGAAGGGTACCAGTCAAGCGGAGGGCGGGTAGACAGACAGGGTTCCAGGTTTGTTGCATTCCTATATTTCCCAGCCAGGTTCTTTGCCCCCCCCCCTCGTCCTCGATCTCCCATGTAGCTTTTACACTTTCCCGAATTCAATTCTCCTCAAAAAATTTTGGTCCTCCCATCCGTTCGGTTTCTGTGGCACTTTTCTTTTCTTCTCCGAGGCTTTGCAACGGGAGGAGTCGCGGCTATAAGCAATTTCTGAGCTAAACTGCCCATTATATAACAATACATACAAATTTTAATATTAAGCACCTTTTTGTTTCGGCTTCAGCCACGCGGCAGTGCGTAAAGTCTCAATTCATTTGTGAATAAAAAATCCGTTCCCCCGTTGGTTTGATTTGTCCGGTTTTGAAAAGCATTTTTAACGCACAATCTCTGTATAATAGTTAAACAAATCAATTCTAAGCTGCACATATATGACCAGTTCACCGCAGCAAGCTCAACAAGTGCCAAATAATTTGGCCGCCACTACGCCTATTGGCGATGGCGACCCAACAGATGTGACTGGTGAGTTTCTTAAAGAATAAGACATTTAAAGCAACTCCCCCCTTTAGCATTGGCATCTCAGCAATTCCCCCCCCTTAAGCATTGGCATCTCAGCAATTCCCCCCCCCTTTAGCATTGGCATCTCAGAAATTCCCCCGTTTGGCATTGGCAGCATCTCAGCAATTCCCCCACCTTTAGCATTGGCATCTCAGCAATTCCCCCCCCCCTTTAGCATTGGCATCTCAGCAATTCTCCCTTTTAGCATTGGGATCTCAGGCTCTCAGCATCTCAGCAATTCCCCCGTATGATTAACAAGTGCATGATATGCCAATAGGCACGCGTGAACCACAAAAAACCTACCACGGTACAGTATAGAAGCGTACATCCTTGACGATGATTGTTATGTACTAGCTTGCTCGTGACATCATTGTGAGGGTTGGTTGAAGTTATCTATTTATCACCGCGAGCACTACGGCAGGGCGGACTGGCCGCAGGTCGGTGTGCATGCTTAGCTAACTAGACAGTCTAAAGAATTTTGTTCTAATGAGAGTGAAGTTAAGACTGAAGCTTAAGGAATTCCAGTTTTGGGCCGCCATTTCTCTCGCTAACAAAGTTTCCTTCAGTTTTTCTTTCGTAACTAGTCATTATTTTCTTCTTTTATCACCGGCTTATCTGCCTCAAAAGATAAATAAGTTTTGTTTTAAAAAGGAAACGTTTTGTTTCTAGCTATGGGGCTCTGGAAAGCTAATTAACCTTTTTTTAAAGTTTATGCTGTGTTGCTGAAAAATCAATTTATATGCAACATGTCCAATTGCGCTACTGTCAGTAGTTCTATATTTATCTATAATAATTGCATTTCGTTCATTTCAGACGCCCAGTCGTGCCTGTCCTACTTGAAGTCGCGCGAGGTTTTCCTCTACAAAATGATGGGCGACCCGGCGCACCGGTCTATGCTCTATTTTCTTGAGGTGCTCATGAATGTCGACTCGCCCGACGGCGTCCGCCTGACGTCGCTGTCGCAGCATTTCCACAGCCGGCACTTCACCCAAGACATGCGAGAGGCCGTGGCCTCGGCCGGCGGGCTCAAGCCCTTCCTGCAGAAATATCCGTCGCTGTTTCGAGTGAACGGCGAGTCCGTCTCTGCCGTTAGTCTGGACGGCGCACTCTCGCAGATCAGCGGCGATACCGCGGCGACAGCGGCCTCGTCGTCTTCGTCGAGTTCGACGATGGCTGCCGCGGCTGCTCAAGCGGCGGCTGCGGCGGCGGCGGCGGCTTCATCATCTGGCAGCGGCCGCTCGCAGCATCACAACGGCGGCCGGCGCGACTCCATCGGTTCGAACAACTCGGCCAGGTCCGGCTCCGACGCGGCCGCCGCTTTGCACTCGGTTAGCGGCGATCCGAACGACTTCGCCCGCGAGACTGAGGCGGTCCGGTTCTTTCAGACCCGGCTTAGCCGGCGCGAGGACCGCTGGGTGCCAATTAAAAGCTTAGCCGGGCATCTCAGCCAGGCGCCGCCAGAGATTCGAGCCGTGGTGGGACCGCAGGCCGAGTTTGCCAGGTTTCTGGCCAGGCATCGGCACGTGTTCGAATTGCAAGGCGAGCTAGTTGGCTTGCGGGACACGTTTGCTGCGCACTGCCTGAGCGGCGGCGGCGTGGGCGGCAGCGGGGCCGGCGGCTCCTCGCAGCGGCACCAGCAGCAGCAGTTGCAGTCGAGGAATCGCGGCAGCGGCAACCTCGGCGGCGGCCTGCATCACTCGCAGTCGGCTCGAATGGCCCGGCCTAAGAGTCTCGTTATGCCAAGCTGCTCTGGCGATCAGCGTAGCTCAGGTGAGGCATCCTTTAGTAGCTATTCTCGGTCTCATAGATCAGAATATGGATCTCCTAGATCCGATTCTAGACCTACTAGATCTGATTCTAGACCTGCTAGATCTGATTCTAGACCTGCTGGATCCGATCCTAGACCTGCTGGATCCTATTCTAGACCTATTAATCCGATTCTAAACCTACTAGATCCGATTCTAGACCTACTAGATCCGATTCTAGACCTACTAGATTCGATTCTAGACCTACTAGCTAGATCCGATCCTAGACCTGCTTGATTCGATCCTAGACCTGCTTGATTCGATCCTAGACCTGCTTGATTCGATCCTAGACCTACTAGATCCGATTCTAGACCTACTAGATCCGATTCTAGACTTACTAGATCCGATTCTAGACCTGCTGGATCCGATTCTAGACCTACTAGATCCGATTCTAGACCTACTAGATCCGATTCTAGACCTACTAGATCCGATTCTAGACCTACTAGATCCGATTCTAGACCTACTAGATCCGATCCTAGACCTGCTTGATTCGATCCTAGACCTGCTTGATTCGATCCTAGACCTACTAGATCCGATTCTAGACCTACTAGATCCGATTCTAGACTTACTAGATCCGATTCTAGACCTGCTGGATCCGATTCTAGACCTACTAGATCCGATTCTAGACCTACTAGATCCGATTCTAGACCTACTAGATCCGATTCTAGACCTACTAGATCCGATTCAGACCTACTAGATCCGATTCAGACCTACTAGATCCGATTCTAGACCTACTAGATCCGATTCTAGACCTACTAGATCCGATTCTAGACCTACTAGATCCGATTCTAGACCTACTAGATCCGATTCTAGACCTACTAGATCCGATTCTAGACCTACTAGATCCGATCCCCATTTCGTCTGTCAGAGCACTGCTATCGACGCAGTTTAACACTGTCCCGATTGTCCAACCCGCAGGCAAGTCGCTGCCAACAACGCCAACATCAACAGCTGGCCCCGGCGGCGGCAGCAGCAGCGGCGGTCTCTCCAGCAGCATCAGTGGCGGTGCCGGTCCAGTCAGCATGACGGCGGCCGAATACAAAACTGTCATGTTTCTGCGCAAAGTGCTCGAACGAAAGGGTGGCTTATTGTCCATACCGCAGCTGTTCTCCGTATTGTCTAGGTAATTCGGCTATTTTATAACTTTCTTTGTTTAGTGTAATAGATAGGCTTGCCGCTGGAGTTTACATTAGACTAGTTTACAGTAGAAATCAAATGGCTACATATATATACAGTGCTACTGATGCCATTGCGGTGGTTGCTTTTGCAGGCGTTTTCTGCGCAAATTCCAATCAGTTTTGGGATCGGGAGGGTTAGGGGAGGGGTTGGGCTGAAGTGGCGGCGCTGCAGCCTCTATGCGGCGGTTCACGTGACGCGAAGATGCGCATTCATTTAGTTCCCTCTCTCTCTCTCTCTCAGCCACTGGATTAGAGAGGCTTTAAGCTTCTAGATAGGAAAATTTTTAAGCTACGTCAGGTCTCTTACTGGAATTTTCCTGCACTTTATGCGCGTATGAATATGCGGATTTTTGAAATAGCAGCACCTGGGTAACTGGGTAGCCAGGACTGGCATGACTCATTGCTGATGGTCTACGCATCTATGGACTGTTGAACCTTAGTCAAAAAAGGAAACAAAAGCTGTCGATTTCTCCTCTCAGATCTTTCGTGTTGGAACGTGTCGAAGTTCGCTTAAATATTGTTGACAACGCGTTGTCCCAGCTTGAAATGCTGCCAGCTCGATGATGTCGCAGATTCTTTTACAGACATTGCTTAGCTGCGTTCTATTTTTTCTAGAAATTTATTCGAACACCTTTCGGTAGAGAGGGCTTGCTAGTTTGTTCTTGAATACTCGATTCTTTCAGTTTCCCACTCCTATTCTCCGTTTCCATTGCCCCCTGATTACGCCCTCCTGATTCTTCTTCGTTTTAATCCTCCCCCTTTCCGCTCTTCTTCGTTTCAATCCTCCCCCTTTCCGCTCTTCTTCGTTTCAATCCTCCCCCTTTCCGCTCTTCTTCGTTTCAATCCTCCCCCTTTCCGCTCTTCTTCGTTTCAATCCTCCCCCTTTTCGCCCTCTTCGTTTCAATCCTCCCCCTTTCCGCTCTTCTTCGTTTCAATCCTCCCCCTTTTCGCCCTCTTCGTTTCAATCCTCTCCTTTCCGCCCTCTTAGTTTTAATTCTTTTCCTCTCCTTTCCGCCCCTCTTATTTCTAATCCTCCCCTTTCCGCCCCCTCTTTGTTCCAATCCTCCCCCTTTCCGCCCTCTTCGTTTCAGTCCTCTCCTTTCCGCCCTCTTCGTTTCAATCCTCTCCTTTCCGCCCTCTTAGTTTTAATTCTTTTCCTCCCCCTTTCCGCCCTCTTCGTTTCAATCCTCCCCCTTTCCGCCCTCTTAGTTTTAATTCTTTTCCTCCCCTTTCCGCCCCCCTCTTTGTTCCAATCCTCCCCCTTTTCCACCCGCTCTCTCCGTCCGCCCCCTTCCCATGCCGATTCGAGCTCGCCAATGAAGCTCGCTTCCTGTTGCTTTTATTCGGCCAGGTCCGGCGAAGGCGCCGAGCAGGCCCGCAATCTAATCGGCTGGACTCAGATCGAGCTGGAAGAATTCCTGCGCAAACAGTCCCTATTCTTCGACATTCACCCGGCCGACGGCTCAGTGTCCTGCCGGCGCGCCCAGAAGCTCAACATCATCATCACCGGCGGCCGGCGCTCCAACCGAGACGGCAAGTCCGGCGCCGGCGGCGGCGGCTCTGCCGGCGTAGATCAAACCGCGCCTCGGACGCTGACCAATCGCCGCGGCCGGGTGTTCCACTGCGCCAGACTGTGGGGCATCATCGATCTGGGCCGGCACGAGCACGTGTTCTTTGACAAGTCCATCTTTAAACACGTGGACGATTTGCAGAAGCACTTTAAGGTGAACTAATTATACTAAGGCATTAATTCATTTTAGAATGCCATTTATAGTGGAATCCATCTTTTGGACTCCATCAGTTTTATTCCCTTCTTTACTCCACTTTCCACCCCTACCAGGCATCCGCCCCTACGTTCCTCCGCTCCTCATCCGCTCCTCATATCCCCTCTTCGTCCGCTCCTGCCCTCCACCCCTTCATTCGCTCCTACCCTCCACCCCTTCATCCGCTCCTGCCCTCCACCCCTTCATCCGCTCCTACCCTCCACCCCTTCATCCGCTCCTGCCCTCCACCCCTTCATTCGCTCCTACCCTCCACCCCTTCATCCGCTCCTGCCCTCCACCCCTTCATCCGCTCCTGCCCTCCACCCCTTCATCCGCTCCTGCCCTCCACCCCTTAATCCGCTCCTGCCCTCCACCCCTTCATCCCCTCCTGCCCTCCACCCCTTCATTCGCTCCTACCCTCCACCCCTTCATCCGCTCCTGCCCTCCACCCCTTCATCCGCTCCTGCCCTCCACCCCTTCATCCGCTCCTGCCCTCCACCCCTTAATCCGCTCCTGCCCTCCACCCCTTCATCCCCTCCTGCCCTCCACCCCTTCATCCGCTCAACCGCCCCTTAATCCGCTCCTGCCCTCCACCCCTTCATCCGCTCCTACCCTCCGCCCCTTCATCCGCTCCTACCATCCGCCCCTTCATCCGCTCCTACCCTCCGCCCCTTCATTCGCTCCTATCCTCTGCCCCTCATATCCGCCCCTCCCATCCGTGTAATCTAGCCTATTTAACCGCCCCACTCCAGATGAACGAGATTCTGTACTTCAACGCCATCCTGGCGCCAAAGGAGAGCCGCGCTAAATGGCGCGCTACTCAGGTTTGGAAGGAGGCCGACCGAGCCGTGATGGAGCGCCTGTCCGGCGGAGCCCTGACCGCCGCCGCCTCGGCCGTTAAGAGTCCGCTGGGCCCCGAACCGCTGGACAGCCTCGAGCTGGCCGACGATATCAAATTCCTGTCCGACATTGACGAGACTGAGCTGCGCCGGGTGCTGCAGGACGACGCCGACAGTCGGACTAGCAGCTCCGTGCCGTCGCCTGTGCTGACGCCCGACCTCTCCGAAGGCAAGGATGAGCCGCCGCCGCCAACGCTGCATCAGCAGCCGCCGCAGCCAACGCCATCGGGTTCGACAAGCGGCGGCTGCTGCTCGCGTTGTCAGGCGCCAACTACGCCGGCCGCCTGTAACGGCGGTAGAAAAATGGTCACTATGGCAACGCAGACTCTTAGCACGGGCGAGATTATGGCTACGCAGATTTTTCACGATCCATGAGCTTTAGAGACACTTCGGTTGAAATGCTGAACTTCACCAGCTGTCTGCTGCTCTGGTTTTTATATGCTTCTGTGATCTGTGACCCCATTCTACAATGTCCTAGACTCCAATCCACAATGTCTGGGAATCGAACCCCAAACTTCAATCTTGAGGAATTTAACTCCAACCCATAATGTATGTCTGGGAATCGAACCCCAAACTTCAATCTTGAGGAATTGAACTTCAACCCACAATGTCTGGGAATCGAACCCCAAACTTCAATCTTGAGGAGTTTAACTCCAACCCATAATGTATGTCTGGGAATCGAACCCCAAACTTCAATCTTGAGGAGTTTAACTCCAACCCATAATGTATGTCTGGGAATCGAACCCCAAACTTCAATCTTGAGGAATTGAACTGCAACCCTCAATGTCGTGAAATGAAACTGCAAGGATTTCTCTTATTAGAAGGACAATCTGTACTTTTTACTTTTGCTAAAAGATGTCTATCAGTGACTGGTGGCGGCCCCTCATCTCGGAGGTGTGTGGCGTGTGTATTATATTAATTTAAATTAAATTTTACAACATTTAACTGTTCAGTCAGAATTATAATTGGTACAGCAGCTGGCATATATCCTGTTTTTTAATTGCTGTTTTTCGCTATACAGCACTGGGCATCTTTGCAAGCACAATCTCGCTTATCTATGCATCTTCAGCAGAGCTCTGACTATCAAATAAAATATTTAAACAAAAAAAGGCTTTGCACTTTTGCAACCGTTTCTTCTCTGGTGTATAAAAAATTGTTTGTTATTTTTTTTTGTTTTGCAACTTTTTATCTCATTTTTGCCCAGTTGTTTGTTGAACTGCATTGCAACAAATCCGGAAGTGAAAATCATGTTGTTTTGTTATAAATTAACAAATTTAATGTGCAATTTTTTAACGCTTTCTTTGCCCTGGTAATAATAATAATAATAGTTATTATTATTTTTTATACAGCTTTATCTGCCTTGTGCGGTTTTTTGTTTTGTTATAATGATACTATATTTGTTTTACAGCGCTGGGCTCACCGATCTCCATTTCTCTTGTGGTTTTCAGTAAATCCTGCCTCCTAAAAATTTCTAATAATCGTAGTTTCCCGACCTACTATGAGTAGTTTAAATGCATCGTACACACAAATACACGGCGCGCGCTTTCTCACCTTCCGACATCAGTTTTCGTGTATGTGTGCCTCCCCTCTCCGTGATTGCGTTACTGATGAAACTAATTAAATAAATTAATCAAACTGGCCTCTGTTGTGCCTGCTGTCGCCTTCAATAATTTTTATTTCTTTATATTTTCATAATTTGCCAATTCTGGTAACTCTTTCTGTTTTCATTGAACTCTAATTACCGTTTTATAATTTAAAAACCATTTTGAGGGTTTCTTGTAAAACTAACTGCACTACTGTCGCATCTCTCTCTAAGATAGTAGTATGTATGGGATATTACTGGCGTTATTTGGCATTTCTCCGTTTTGTATCGTTATTGCACAAAATCGGCATTGTCACAGAATTCATCTTGGTATTTAATAAATTTTTATTCATAATTAAATTTTCCTAATTAAGTGTCCTGACGGTACTGTTGGTTCTAGGTTCTCAAACTTTTTAAAATTTTATTTATACACCTAGTTTTGTGCTACGATCGCTATTAAAAGTGCACCGCGTCCTCTCTTTTTCGTGCTGCCACATCTGCTTTAAAACATTATATATCTGGCTTTGTAACAGATTTAGCTGCACTATATATGTGCGCATGATACTACTCTATTGTACTGAGCAATGCAAATCCTAACTTTATTTTAATTTATATTTATATGCTATTTGCTCTTGCTGCTTTAAGAATGAAACAGTCTGAATATGCGACGTGTTCATAGTCGCATACCGTTTATAATATACAATTAGCCAAAAACAACCCATGCAAGTCACTCACTTCTTTCAGATGGAGAATTGAAAATCTTTTGTCTGTGACATTTTCCTCACAATTTATTTCTGTCTCTATATACAGCTGCAATGAGACTCCGGGCTAAGAGATGACAGTCTGGCTAAGACATGAGAGTCCGGCTAAGAAATGAGAGTCTGGCTAAGAAATGAGAGTCTGGCTAAGAGATGAGAATCCGGATAACAATTGAGAGTCTGACTAAGAGATGAGAATCTGGCTAAGAGATGAGAGTCTGGCTAAGAGATGACAGTCTGGCTAAGAGGTGAGAGTCTGGCTAAGAGATGGGAGTCTGGCTAAAAGATGAGAGTCTGGCTAAGAGATGAGAGTCTGGCTAAAAGATGAGAGTCTGACTAAGAGATGAGAGTCTGACTAAGAGATGAGAGTCTCGCTAAGAGATGAGAATCCGGATAACAATTGAGAGTCTGACTAAGAGATGAGAATCTGGCTAAGAGATGAGAGTCTGGCTAAGAGATGGGAGTCTGGCTAAAAGACGAGAGTCTGGCTAAGAGATGAGAATCTGGCTAAGACATGAGAGTCCGGCTAAGACCTCAGAGTCCGGCTAAGAAATTAGAGTCTGGCTAAGAGATGAGAGTCTGGCTAAAAGATGAGAGTCTGGCTAAAAGATGAGAGTCTGACTAAGAGATGAGAGTCTCGCTAAGAGATGAGAATCCGGATAACAATTGAGAGTCTGACTAAGAGATGAGAATCTGGCTAAGAGATGAGAGTCTGGCTAAGAGATGGTAGTCTGGCTAAGACATGAGAGTCCGGCTAAGAGATGAGAATCTGGCTAAGACATGAGAGTCCGGCTAAGACCTGAGAGTCCGGCTAAGAGATGAGAGTCTGGCTAAAAGATGAGAGTCCGGCTAAGACCTGAGAGTCCGGCTAAGAAATGAGAGTCTGGCTAAGAGATGAGAGTCTGGCTAAAAGATGAGAGTCTGACTGAGAGATGAGAGTCTGGCTAAGAGATGAGAATACGGCTAAGAAATGAGAGTCTGACTAAGAGATGAGAGTCTGGCTAAGAGATGAGAGTCTGGCTAAAAGAAGAGAGTCTGGCTAAAAGATGAGAGTCTGACTAAGAGATGAGAGTCTCGCTAAGAGATGAGAGTCTGGCTAAGAGATGAGAGTCTGGCTAAGAGATGGTAGTCTGGCTAAGACATGAGAGTCCGGCTAAGAGATGAGAATCTGGCTAAGACATGAGAGTCCGGCTAAGACCTGAGAGTCCGGCTAAGAAATTAGAGTCTGGCTAAGAGATGAGAGTCTGGCTAAAAGATGAGAGTCTGGCTAAAAGATGAGAGTCTGACTAACAGATGAGAGTCTCGCTAAGAGATGAGAATCCGGATAACAATTGAGAGTCTGACTAAGAGATGAGAATCTGGCTAAGAGATGAGAGTCCGGCTAAGAAATGAGAGTCTGGCTAAGAGATGAGAGTCTGGCTAAAAGATGAGAATCTGGCTAAGACATGAGAGTCCGGCTAAGACCTGAGAGTCCGGCTAAGAAATGAGAGTCTGGCTAAGAGATGAGAGTCTGACTAAGAGATGAGAATCTGGCTAAGAGATGAGAGTCTGGCTAAGAGATGGTAGTTTGGCTAAGACATGAGAGTTCGGCTAAGAGATGAGAATCTGGCTAAGACATGAGAGTCCGGCTAAGACCTGAGAGTCCGGCTAAGAAATGAGAGTCTGGCTAAGAGATGAGAGTCTGGCTAAAAGATGAGAGTCTGGCTAAGAGATGACAGTCTGGCTAAGAGGTGAGAGTCTGGCTAAGAGATGAGAGTCTGGCTAAAAGATGAGAGTCCGGCTAAGACCTGAGAGTCCGGCTAAGAAATGAGAGTCTGGCTAAGAGATGAGAGTCTGGCTAAAAGATGAGAGTCTGACTGAGAGATGAGAGTCTGACTAAGAGATGAGAGTCTCGCTAAGAGATGAGAATCCGGATAACAATTGAGAGTCTGACTAAGAGATGAGAATCTGGCTAAGAGATGAGAGTATGGCTACGAGATGAGAGTCTGGCTAAAAGATGAGAGTCTGGCTAAGAGATGAGAGTCTGGCTAAAAGATGAGAGTCTGGCTAAGAGATGAGAGTCTGACTAAGAGATGAGAATCTGGCTAAGAGATGAGAATCCGGCTAAAAGATGAGAGTCTGGCAAAGAGGTCAGAGTCTGGCTAAGAGATGAGAGTCTGGCTAAGAGATGAGAGTCCGGCTAAGACATGATCGAGAGTCCGGCTAAGAGACCTGCTAGAGATGATTACAGTCCGGCTATACTCGTAGATGAGAATCCAGCTAAGAGATGAGTCCGGCTAAGCCTTTGAGTCATGCCATCTCAGCAACTTCTCGTTGAGTCATGGTATCTTAGCGACCCCCCCCCCTTGACCCGTGGCACCTCAGCGTTCTCAGAATGCTAAAGCAGTTATCAGCAATATTATACTTCGACTTGCGAAAGCAAAAGCATACTCCAGAGCTCATTTTTGAGAGCTGGATTCAATCTGAAATCTTGCAATACGCTTTGCTCAACTAACATCGCCTTAACAACCTATACTGGTAGCCTAGCTCACCTTTCAGTTCGTGCTCACTCAAAGGAAATTCTTGATGAAGAGCTTCTTGTCGAATTCTTAATTTTGCATCATAACCCCCCTCCCCAGCTCAGGCTCCGTTACCTACTCGAATATCGCTCGCTCGTCTCACTCTATCTGGCACGGAAACAACAGGCGGCTGCTTCGAGCGGCCCCGCCCGAATCTGTCTTCTTCTTCTTCTTCTTTTGAACTGCTGCAAGGGTCTGCAACTTCGACACCCCCATCCTATCCTCGATCCAACCCCCTTGTATACAAGCTGAAAGGGGAGAAAGGTTGCCAGGATTAATTGAGGAGCGGAAAGCGCAGAGAGAGAGAGAGAGAGAGAGAGAGAGAGAGAGAGAGAGAGAGAAATGTGAGGGCGGAGAGACTAGAACGCATGAGCAGCACAGGAGCATGAAGAAGAACAAGTGAAGCTGGGAGGTGGATAAGGTGAGCTCTATCTGCTAGTATATAACAGAGGCTTGAGGCCGGCCCGTGCCGCGCTCTGAAATATGGAGAAGAAGTAGCTAAAAGAGGATGGGGAAGAGGGCAGGGACAGGACAGCCGATGGGAGTTCCCTTGCCCGCGCCCTCTGCCAGCAAAAGAGATTTTTGAGCCAATGAAATCTGTCGAAGCAGAGCACGAGCAAGCGAAAGGACGAAACTGTTGTGAATTTGAGCAGTGCGCTGTGGGAGGCGGGTGGGGCCAGGAGAAAAGAGGGGAAACCCGGGCGGAGACGAAGAGATTTTTTAGGGATGCCGCGCGTTACGCCTCTCGGCAGATTCATCCCGCAGTGAATTTGGCATCCATTGACAACTCGAATGGATGTTGGAGCTCTGGCGAAAGCCTGCGCCGACCTGACGCACAGCCTGCGCAGTCTGCGACGTCCGGGCAGCAGCAGCGGCAGCGGCGTAAACAACAGCGCCGGAAGCGTGGAAGCAGCGGGCCCGCCGCCATCCAGTCCCGTGGCGGCGCTGAAACTGCGCTTCTTCAACTTCGGCGGCGGGCAGCAGCAGCAGCAGCAAAAACAGCCGACATCGCCGCCGCCGCCGCAGCAGCAGCCTCGGCAGACGCCGCGCCACCATCGCCGCCATCTGGCCAGCGGATTACTTCACCGCTGCAATCAGCGGCCGTCCGCCCCGGACCCCGCCGAGCTGGCGTCAAGCGGCTGGCTGGCCGAGCGGCTGGCCGCCCACTGCAGCCCCTACGAGGCCGCCCGCCTCTGCCGCGTCTGTCCGGCCTGGCGGGACGCCCTCTACCGCCTGAGCTTCTGGCGCCACCTCCGCCTGCTGCTGCCGCTGCGTCTCGTCCCGCCCGAGGCCGCCGACTCAGACGCCGACTGGTCGGAGTCGATCGACCGACTCTTCGCCAGCATTGCCGAGCGTCGCATCGACTCGATCGGCTTCTCCGGCCTGACTGACGCCCACCTGGACAGCCTGCTGCCCCGGCTCGCCCACCTGGCCGGCCGGATTGCCGACCTGGCCGTCATCGATTCGCCTCTGACCGACTCCGGATTGGCCGCCCTGCTGGCCGCCGGCGGGCCGCTGGCCGCTCTGAGCCTCACCGGCTGCAACCGGCTGGCCGAGCCGACCGCGGCCGCTTGCCGCCTGCTGTCTGGCAGCCTCGCCAGCCTCTCCGTGTCGGACTGCGCCGGCCTCACCGACCAGAGCGTGGCGGCGCTGGCGGCCCGGCTCGGCTGCCTCAGGCGGCTGGAACTGCAGGGCTGCCACCTCACAGACTGCTGCCTGCCTTGCCTGGCCGACTGTCCGGCCGGGCTGCTCAGCCTCGACCTGCCCAGCTGCTGGGAGATCACCGACCGGGGCGCCGCATCGCTGGCCGCTGCTCTGCCCGGCCTTCGGCGGCTCTGCCTGAACGGCTGCTCCAAGCTGACAGATGAAGCCGTTGACGCGCTGGCCGACGGGATGCGGCAGCTGCGCGAGCTGGACTTGGGCTGGTGCGCCCGCCTGACGGATGTGGCGCTGGAGTGCATCGCCTGCGATCTGACACAGCTGGAGGCTCTGTGGCTGGACAGGTGGGCCGGGGTGACAGTATTGTGTCAGGATGGAAGGAGCCGGGTTGACAGTATTGTGTCAGGAGGGAAGGAGCCGGGTTGACAGTATTGTGTCAGGAGGGAAGGAGCCGGGTTGACAGTATTGTGTCAGGAGGGAAGGAGCCGGGTTGACAGTATTGTGTCAGGAGGGAAGGAGCCGGGTTGACAGTATTGTGTCAGGAGGGAAGGAGCCGGGTTGACAGTATTGTGTCAGGAGGGAAGGAGCCGGGTTGACAGTATTGTGTCAGGAGGGAAGGAGCCGGGTTGACAGTATTGTGTCAGGAGGGAAGGAGCCGGGTTGACAGTATTGTGTCAGGAGGGAAGGAGCCGGGATGACAGTCTTGTGTCGGGAGGGAAGGAGCCGGGTTGACAGTATTGTGTCAGGAGGGAAGGAGCCGGGTTGACAGTATTGTGTCAGGAGGGAAGGAGCCGGGTTGACAGTATTGTGTCAGGAGGGAAGGAGCCGGGTTGACAGTATTGTGTCAGGAGGGAAGGAGCCGGGTTGACAGTATTGTGTCAGGAGGGAAGGAGCCGGGTTGACAGTATTGTGTCAGGAGGGAAGGAGCCGGGTTGACAGTATTGTGTCAGGAGGGAAGGAGCCGGGTTGACAGTATTGTGTCAGGAGGGAAGGAGCCGGGTTGACAGTATTGTGTCAGGAGGGAAGGAGCCGGGTTGACAGTATTGTGTCAGGAGGGAAGGAGCCGGGATGACAGTCTTGTGTCGGGAGCGGAAGCGAAGTGAGAAACACACACGAGTATAAAGAAGCCACACTAGGAAATACTAGATGTAAGGAAAGATGTGAAGTTTTCAAATAATAAGCGCAAAGCAAAAAAATGAAATTTGTCCAGTGAGCTGAGCTGGGATTTTAGGAAAGTTGCAATGTCTAATTACTGTTCATGTGACAGTGAGGCATGTGAGTATGCATATGAGCAACACAACAGATGTGCTCAATTACAGCAATTAGCCACTGTCAAGCAGTTTGCTTCAGCAAGCAAATTATAGCCTTTGTTGGCTGCGGCCCTTTGGGTTGAATGCCTGTTCATGAGGCGGCAGTTAGAGCCGGCTGATGGGCCCTCAGCAGAGCAACCGCTGGTTTGACTACTTTCTTGGGCCGTCGTTTTTAATTTGACTCTTGAAAGTTTTTTCTCCTTTGTTGGGGGGGATCTAGCTTTTATCTACTGATGTTGCTGACTTGTGAGCCATGTGTTCTGACAGACAGACAGACAGACAGACAGACAGACAGACAGACAGACAGACAGACAGACAGACAGACAGATAGACAGACATTCCGGATTAAAAATGTTTAACCCCGCCAATCGCAGGTGTCCGGCCATCTCGGACATCGGAGTTGGCTACCTGTCCACTATGCCGAAGCTGCGCCTGCTCAGCCTTCGCTGGTGCTCCGGCCTCAGCGACACCGCAGTCAGACACGCCACCGGGATTCGAACTCTGACCCAGCTCTCACTGTCAGGTAAGAAATGCCGATCTCAAGTTTGCCAATCTCGAAATAACTGTAAATATCCGTGAAATTTTGTAAAGGACTGCATGTATTCGTAACTAGCCTTTGAATGTCAGTAACTGTCTGTAAATGACTGTATTTGCCTTTATTTACAAGCTATCTGCTATTTACAAGCTATCTGCTATTTACAAGCTATCTGCTATTTACAAGCTATTTACAAGTAAATAGTTCCGACCAGTATAAGGTTGTAGATAGCTCGTATCTCTAAATGACTGTGAAAGTCTGTAGATTCTTTCTATAGATATAGATTCAATATGTGTCTGTAAAAGTTTGTAAATACCTGTAACAGTTTGTAGACATCTCTAACTACCTGTGAAACACTGTAATTGTCTTTATAAGTCTGTATCCATGGCCCAGCCTCTTGAGTTCATCAGTAGCGTTCCACCGACTGACATCAGAGAGTCACATGAAGCAGCTGGGCAGCCGGTTCCAGAATTGCCACAAGGCAGCAGAAGGCGACACAGCTGTTTCCTCTCCCGCTCCATCATCCCCTGGCTGCGGGGTGAACTATTTTCGTCAGTAGAATTACGCTACCCACCCAGAATTCCGGAGTTACTTCTCGCTTCCTTTACCACGAGTCCTCTGGTCCTCTCCCCTTAAGATAAAATTGAATTTCGTGGTCGCCTCTAACTCAACCGGTAGCCACCAACCGGTAGCCACCAACCGGTAGCCACCAACCGGTAGCCACCAACCGGTAGCCACCAACCGGTAGCCACCAACCGGTGGCCACCTACCGGTAGCCATCAACCGGTAGCCACCAACCGGTAGCCACCAACCGGTAGCCACCAACCGGTAGCCACCAACCGGTAGCCACCAACCGGTAGCCACCAACCGGTAGCCATCAACCGGTAGCCACCAGCCGGTAACCCTCAACCCGTAACCACCACACGGACTACTTAAGTAGACTTAAGTATATAAACGACAATTAAGTAGTCCGTGAACCACCAACCGGTAGCCATCAACCGGTAGTCACCAACCGGTAGCCATCAACCGGTAGTCACCAACCGGTAGCCACCAACTGGTAGCCACCAACCGGTAACCAATTAGTAAACCCTCCACCGGTAACCCTCAACCGGTAGCCATCAACCGGAAATCCTCAACCGGTAATCATCAACCAGTAGCCACCAACCGGTAACCACCAACCGGTTCCCCCACCCCACAGGCGTCACCAAGGTCACTGAGGACGGCCTGTGCCACCTGATCCGGGCGCGCCGCCTGCAGTCCCTGGAGCTGACCAACTGCGCCGCGGCCAGTCGTGGAATTCGAAATTACCTTCAGCTACAGCTGCCCCATTGCCGAATATACTACTAACCCGAGGCGCTGGTGTACTATTAACTTATGTCTTATCTGTTGTTGCCGTGTTATTCATGTTAAAAAATACTGCACTTTCAGTAGTATAAATCACCACTGATCAATTTCGTCAGGTTGCTAATCGGATATATTTTTTAATTTAATTTCTAAAAGCTCTACTAACAGTAGCATTGAGCGAGTATTGCAACAATTTTAAAGTAAAAAAATAAACCCGGAAAATTATTATACTTTTCGTTGTCGATAGAATTAAATAAACAAAATTTGTTATTTTTTGTGCGTCTCGTTTATTTATTCGACAGAATCATTTGTACACTTGTCAGCAATTTATATAAATAATTCTTTGCGATTTTCAATTGCACAAATTAAATAACTTTTTTTAAAATTTCAGCTCTTTAAGCCACTATTAGATAGGGGCTGGGGAAAATTAGCTTGAAAATATGAATATAGAGAATAATACATTATTAGCAAATACTACTGAATGTGTTACTGGCTAGAACTATCAGCAGCATCCTCTAAGTGAAGAGGGTAAAATATTACATTTAATCGATCATTGCACTAAGCTCTTTTTTAGGCGGTTCAGCACTCGAATTCTTTGTTAGTCAGGCACCTCAGATCGTTCATGAGGCCGTCAAGAGTCTTTGTCATGTCCTCGGTTGACAGCACGAACTGAAATGGGCACAAGTGAGGTTTGGATGCTTTATACCAGAGAGCATGTACACCATAGAGCATGTACACCATAGAGCATGTACACCATAGAGCATGTACACCATAGAGCATGTACACCATAGAGCATGTACACCATAGAGCATGTACACCATAGAGCATGTACACCATAGAGCATGTACACCATAGAGCATGTACACCATAGAGCATGTACACCATACAGCATGTACACCATAGAGCATGTACACCATACAGCATGTACACCATAGAGCATGTACACCATACAGCATGTACACCATAGAGCATGTACACCATACAGCATGTACACCATAGAGCATGTACACCATACAGCATACACAGTACACCATACGCTCGTACAGAAAACACATATCTACATTATGGAACATGATCACCAATGGTACATACACTTCTTGACGTCTGACTGTCGAATGTGGATCCGCCGCCGCCGCCTCCGTTATATGCGCCGCCGAGGCCACCGCCGCTGCCACCGTCGCCGCCGCTGCCTCCGTTGCCGCCGTGCAGGCTGCGCGATGGACGGGCAACGGGCGGGTTGAGAATGTCAGGCGTTACGTTGACTGAGCGACCGTTGCCTAGCGACGCCAGCATGAGCGTCGGTGCAGCTGCAGACGCCACTGCCGCCGCCGCCGATGTAGACGGACGTCGCTTGGATGGCGAACCAATGGAAGAGCTGAGACTCGAGTGCGGGCTGGACAGCTTGCCTGCTTGCGAGTGGGAACGAGTGAGGGTGTAGCTTGTTTAGTTGTGTGCGGTGTAGCTTCCCCACACAACAGCCATGTACATTAACGCCCCCTCACGACACCAATGTACATTGACGCCCCCTCACGACACCAATGTACATTGACGCCCCCTCACGACACCAATGTACATTGACGCCCCCCTCACGACACCAATGTACATTGACGCCCCTCACGACACCAATGTACATTGACGCCCCCCTCACGACACCAATGCACACTGACGCCCCCTCACGACACCAATGTACATTGACGCCCCCTCTCGACACCAATGTACAACGAGGACCCCCCACAACAGCCCATGTACACCAAGGCCGCGGCTCACCCGAGCTGAAGTCGGGCGCGTCAACTCGCGGCGGCGAGGCAAGGCCTCTTGACGAAGCCCCGATGGCAGCAGCAGCAGCGCCTGGCTGGTAGGACGGCGGCGTCCCCGGCGGGTAAAGCCCGGAGCTGGAGATGTTCCTGAAGTGTCCCGGTGGGTTCGGCGACGCGCCGCCCGGGTGATCGAGCAGCAGCGGCTCGCCCATGAAGCCGCGCCCGCCTCCGAGGCCGAGGTGGCCGCCGCCCAGGTGGTGCGGCGGGTGCACCGAGCTCCGGCCGAACGGTCCACCTACAGGGCCGTCAGCGCCACGGCCCGCCTGTGGAAGGTGCCGCAGCTCCAGGCAGTTCTCCGACCGGCGGCAGAGGTCTGGCGTCTGTTGCTGGTGCTGCAGCTGGTGCTGGCCTCCGCCTGTCGATATCAGCAGCGCCGCCGCCTGCGCGTCTGGCGAATTCTTGCCGGAACGAGCCCGTGGCGAGCCCGGGTGCCGCTGATTGGCTGCCGCCTCTTGACCAATCAGGCTCGCCTCCTCCTTGGCCGCCCGGTCCGCCTGTCTGCGCCGGCGGCCGCCGCCTCCTCCGGTGCCGCCCGCTGCCTCGCCGCTTCGACAGAGGCACACGGTTGCTATGGCAACAATCAGGAGCACAATCGCCAGGCCGAATCCGCCGCCGATGACGAACCACAGCTTCCGGTCGCTCTCGGAATCCGGCGAGCTGGCCGCTTGCAGAGGGGGGTCGGCTGAAAAAGTAAGTTTAGCTACGCTATAGTATCGATATTGTTGCTGAACTAAAGCTTGACCATTCACTTTATGCTTACATTGGGATCCTGATCCTGCAATTGCGTCAAGCACCATGCCGCCGCCGTATCCGTTTGCTGCGGGTTGGCAGTTTAAAGAATAACAAGCTTGATAGGCTGATGCAGTGCTAAACTGCTATCCTAGCCCCCATTTATCACCTCATTCCACAACCACCTCACTCCGCAGCCACCTCACTCCGCCAGCCACCTCACTCCGCAGCCACCTCACTCCGCCAGCCACCTTACTCCGCAGCCACCTCACTCCGCAGCCACCTCACTCCGCAGCCACCTCACTCCGCCAGCCACCTCACTCCGCAGCCACCTCACTCCGCCAGCCACCTCACTCCGCCAGCCACCTCACTCCGCCAGCCACCTCACTCCGCCAGCCACCTCACTCCGCAGCCACCTCACTCCGCAACCACCTCACTCCGCAACCACCTCACTCCGCAGCTACCTCACTCCGCAGCCACCTCACTCCGCAACCACCTCACTCCGCAGCCACCTCACTCCTCGAACTCACCATCCGGCGTCATAAATGCTGTCAAGTTGGTGGCCGGCCCGACGCCCGCCTGGTTCTCGGCGCGCACCTTGAACACATACAGACTGGACTGCTGCAGGCCGGTGACAACAATTTGAGTCTCCTTAGCCGCGGCGTTGCGGCTGATGAACCGACCGCCGTGAGGAGCGTAGTACACTGTGTAGCCAGTCAGTGGCCCGTTCGGCTCCAGCGGCGGCCGCCAGGTGAGCAGCACGGAGCCGGACAGGCTGGTGCGGGCCACCCGCAGCTCCAGCGGCGGCGTGCCCGGCGGCTCAGCCTTGGTGACGAAGGTGGCCACCATGCTGAAGTCGCTCTGCATGTAGCCCAGGTGGCAGCGGATCCTGGCCGCGTAGGCGGTGAACGGGCGCAGCTGGGACAGCCGCAGTCGAAGCCCCGTCGTGTTGAATCGGCGCGGTTTCGCGTCAACGACAGCCGAGGACGATCTGGACGAGGTGGCATCCTCGGCGAGTTCGACTTCGTAAAGGCGGCCGGCCGCGTCCGAGCCGGGCAGGCCGAGGTCCCGGTCTGTCCAGCTGACCACCGCTGTACGGCCGTCCATGACGGTGGCCTTCACGTTCAGCGGGACGCTGGGCGACTGCCGGTCGTCTGCGGAAATTCGCGAGAGTGCAGATCTGTGGGAGCTGACAGGGCCAGTGTGAGCTGACAGGAAGAGCCAGTGTGACTAACAGGAAGAGCCAGTGTGAGCTGACAGGAGGGGCCAGTCTGAGCTGACACACTTCTGTCAGTCAGGGTCTGTAGAGCTGACACACTTCTGTCAGTCAGAGTTCAGTGGGAGCTGACACACTTCTGTCAGTCAGGGTTCAGTGGGAGCTGACACACTTCTATCAGTCAGGGTTCAGTGGGAGCTGACACACTTCTATCAGTCAGAGTTCAGTGGGAGCTGACACACTTCTGTCAGTCAGGGTTCAGTGGGAGCTGACACACTTCTATCAGTCAGGGTTCAGTGGGAGCTGACACACTTCTATCAGTCAGGGTTCAGTGGGAGCTGACACACTTCTATCAGTCAGGGTTCAGTGGGAGCTGGCACACTTCTATCAGTCAGAGTTCAGTGGGAGCTGACACACTTCTGTCAGTCAGGGTTCAGTGGGAGCTGACACACTTCTATCAGTCAGGGTTCAGTGGGAGCTGACACACTTCTATCAGTCAGGGTTCAGTGGGAGCTGACACACTTCTATCAGTCAGGGTTCAGTGGGAGCTGACACACTTCTATCAGTCAGGGTTCAGTGGGAGCTGGCACACTTCTATCAGTCAGGGTTCAGTGGGAGCTGACACACTTCTATCAGTCAGAGTTCAGTGGGAGCTGACACACTTCTGTCAGTCAGGGTTCAGTGGGAGCTGACACACTTCTATCAGTCAGGGTTCAGTGGGAGCTGACACACTTCTATCAGTCAGAGTTCAGTGGGAGCTGACACACTTCTGTCAGTCAGGGTTCAGTGGGAGCTGACACACTTCTATCAGTCAGGGTTCAGTGGGAGCTGACACACTTCTATCAGTCAGGGTTCAGTGGGAGCTGACACACTTCTATCAGTCAGGGTTCAGTGGGAGCTGACACACTTCTATCAGTCAGGGTTCAGTGGGAGCTGACACACTTCTATCAGTCAGGGTTCAGTGGGAGCTGACACACTTCTATCAGTCAGGGTTCAGTGGGAGCTGACACACTATTGAGACCAGCTCGCTTTCCAGTTAAATACATGCAGATTATAAGTAGTACATAAGTTTTTTTCGTAACCTACACCAAAATTTAAGAAAAGCCATTAGCTCGTTCTGTAGATTGGTTCACTAAATTGGCTATTTCTCTCCCCGAAAAGAAATTTGTCGGGGCCAGAATAAAAACGGACAAAACGCTTAAAGCATATGGATTTGAACTTGTTGGTGCTGGGTTGCGTTCAGTGTGGTTGCGCTTCTTAAAGTACAAGTGCACCAGCAGACTTTGTCTGGTATACATCGGTAGTTTCGTAGAAGGAAAATTTGTGCGCTGACGACAACAGAAAACGGTTTAAATCAAAAAACGATACTCATACTTACAAGTTTGACCACCTGTAAATGAAGCATACGGGCAGGTTTGATAATTGATGTTTGCATTGATAATATTGCAATTATATATTCATATTCGCACCACATTGTTGTTTAATGCATTTAAACGTAACAGGAATTCTAATATTTATGGTTGCTGATAGTAGTAGCATTCGCAATAAAAATGGGATAAATGGGTCACTGTACTTTATAATACAGCTCTAATTTAATTGGGTACCTAAGGGTTAGACAGGAGAGTCACCTGTTAGACAGGAGAGTCACCTGTTAGACAGGAGAGTCACCTGTTAGACAGGAGAGTCACCTGTTAGACAGGAGTGTCACCTGTTAGACAGGAGAGTCACCTGTTAGACAGGAGTGTCCCCAGCTAGAAATATTATCAACGAAGAAGAGCCATGGAAGCTGACAGCATATATGAGCGTAGATTAACAATATTCATGCTACCATTCAAAATGAAATATTTACGCCGCAAACTAATTAAAGACAGTCATGCGCGTAATAACGTTACTGTGAGTAGTATAAATAGCTCTCTAGACAAAATTTTAATATTTTAAATATTTTCTTACGGGTCCCGCTCTGGGTTTTCTCGTGCAGTGGCGTCTCCGCCTGGACTCCGTCTTTGATGGCCACAATGGTGATGAAGTAGTACTGGTTGGGCACTGCAATGCAGGGTTAGTAAAGCGGTTACTGACTGCTGGGGGAGGGGCTGAGCGCGCCTCGACCCCTGGTTCGATTCCGTGCGAGGCCAGATTAATTTTTGGGCGTTTTTTAGCCCAAAGCCCAAATCGTTGTAGTGCGATTTGCATTCATAAGGGCCGAGCCCCAAGGCTCACAGAGTGTACATGTTTGACGATTAGAAAGTCAGGGGCTGCTGTACACCCTGTGTGAGCGTGTGCTCAGAAGTCAGCGGACTGGGCAGAAGTGCAACTGAGTTCCCCATGCATTCCATCTGCAACAACACTGGGATTGTGTTTGCACTACCTGACTAAATATTGACCAGAATTATTCAACTTCCGCCTCTGCACTTGTTCCTAATGGATATTGTCTGATGAACATTTTCGACAAAAAAAATTGAATGTCAATCAAATTTTGCGTTGAAATTTACTTTGTTTATCATCGTTTCAAGCAGGCGCGCTCGTAATTTCAAAATTTTGTTCTTTTTTAGACTGTAGACGAGTTTTATTTCTTGTTTATAGCGCTTTCAGCATCAGCCCTGGCGTCTCATGCAGGTTCGACCCTTTCCCGTACGCCCGAGTCAAGGACCACTGTAGTACCCCTGCTATAGTGGTCCTTGGCACGAGTATTAGCTATTTCAGTAGATTTTCAAATCTTACCCTGGAATTTCTCAGTCTTATTCTTAGATTTTTAAATCTCACCTTGAGATTCCAAAATCTTGCCATGAGATTCCAAAACCTCACCTTGCAATTTCAAAATCACAACATGAGATTCCAAAATCTTGCCATAAGATTACAAAATCTCACTTTGCGATTCCAAAATCATAACATGAGATTTTTAAGTCTTACCTTGCGATTCTAAAATCACAAAGTCTCACTATAAGATTCCAAAATCTCACATGAGATTCCAAAATCTCACCGTGAAGTTCCAAAATCTCGCAATGAGATTCCGAAATCTCACCTTGCAATTTCAAAATCACAACATGAGATTCCAAAATTTCACCATGAGATTCTAAATTCTCACCATAAAATTCCAAAATCTTATCTTGCGGTTCCATTATCTCACCATGAGATTCCAAAATCATGAGACCATGAAATTCCAAAATCTCACTTGAGATTCCAAAATCACAACATGAGATTCCAAAATCACAACATGAGATTAAAAAATCTCACCATGAGATTCCAAAATAATGAGACCATGAGATTCCAAAATCATGAGACCATGAGATTCCAAAATCATGAGACCATGAGATTCCAAAATCATGAGACCATGAGATTCCAAAATTATGAGACCATGAGATTCCAAAATCTCACTTGAGGTTCCAAAATTTCACTTGAGATTCCAAAATCACAACATGAGATTCCCAAATCTCATTTGAGATTCCAAAATCTCACCTTGTGATTCCAAAAGCTCACCATGATATTCCAAAATCTCACTATTAGATTCCAAAATCTCCTTATGAGAAGCCAAAAAGCTCTAAAATTTGCAAATCCTCACCGAGATTCCGAATCTGATAGGCGTCCTGGTCGCCGGAGATTTCGCCAGCCAGCCTCTCCTTGGGCAGCTGGCTGCCATAGTAGATGACGTACTTGTCGGGGATCACCAGGGCAGACGGTCGCGTCCAGGACAGCAGGATGGAGTCCCGCTTGCCGATGGCGGTCACATCCTTGGGCCGGATTCGGATCTTCTCCGGCAGCGGCACGTCTCCGTGAAGCTGCGACTCGGTATTCTGGTCGCGCAGTCCTGAGCGGTCCGGGCGGGAGGCCTCGGCTTGGACTTTTCAAAGGCAGTCTTCCTCTTCTTCCTCCCATTGATCCTCAAGCTTCCTTCATCTCTAAACTCTCCAGTTCACAAAATTTCCATCCCAATCTTTAGTATTTCCTATCCATCCCCGAACTACCCCATCCCATACCCGAAATTCCTCATCTCAAAACTATCCCATACTCAAACTTCCCCATTCCAAACTATCCCATACTCAAACTTCCCTATCCCAAAACTATCCCATATCCGAACTTCCCCATTCCAAACTATCCCATACTCAAACTTCCCCATTCCAAACTATCCCATACTCAAACTTCCCCATTCCAAACTATCCCATACTCAAACTTCCCTATCCCAAAACTATCCCATATCCGAACTTCCCTATCCCAAAACTATCCCATACTCAAACTTCCCCATTCCAAACTATCCCATACCGGAACTTCCCCATCCAAAACTATCCCATACCCGAAATTCCCTATCCCAAAACTATCCCATACTCAAACTTCCCCATTCCAAACTATCCCATACCGGAACTTCCCCATCCAAAACTATCCCATACCCGAAATTCCCTATCCCAAAACTATCCCATACTCAAACTTCCCCATTCCAAACTATCCCATACCCAAACTTCCCCATCCAAAACTATCCCATACCCGAAACTTCCCTATCCAAAACTATCCCATACTCAAATTCCCTATCCCAAAACTATCCATACTCAAACTTCCCCATCCAAACTATCCATACTCAAACTTCCCAAAACTATCCCATACTCAAACTTCCCCATCCCAAAACTATCCCATACCCGAACTTCCCCATCCCACAGACTCTCCCACCCACTCACTAGCAGGCCGTAATCTGTAGGCACCGGGCAGGGTGCTGAACACCAGCCAGCGGGTGAACCTGCCGGTTCCATTGACAGTCCTGGCGGCCACTTGAGCAGCGTAGCGTCTCAACGGCTTCAGTCCGGCCAGCCGGTGAGTCAGCTGATCGCCCGGCACGGTCACTTTGTACACCGCGCCATCGACGATGCTTTCATCGTCGTCATCGCCAATGTCGGCATCTTCACCGAGCGCGGTCGCCGAGACGTCGGACTCGGCCGGCAGCTCCCGGTAGCGGATCCGGTAGCCAACCAGGAGTCCATTGCGACCCGGCAGCGGCGGCGGCAGCCAGGTGAGCTGGGCGCCGGAGCTCGCGCCCACAGCGGTGAAATTCGATGGGCTCCGGTTCGGCCTGGCCGAGGGAGTCCGCAGGCTCAGCATGGCCGGACGGGACTGGCCGAAGTCAGACAGGACAGTGGCCAGCAGGCGGTAGCGTCGGTGCGGGTGGACCCGCAGGCGAAGGCCCTCGGCTGGCGGCGAGCAGGTGGCGTTGAACTGCCTGTCCGACTGCAGCGTCAGGTCGCGGAGCTGCAGACTGCGCGGGTGGGCGAGGAGGTTCGGAATGGGTCCTTGGTGCTGCCTCTTTTGTTCTAGGTTCCTTCGGTGTTGAAGTTCTTTGATGCTAGGGTCTTTCGTTGCTAGGGTCCTTTGTTGTTAGGGTCCATTGTTGCTTGGGTCCTTTGTTGCTAGGGTATTTCGGTGCTAGTGTCCCTTGTTGCTACGATCCCTTGTTGCTAGGGTCCTTTGTTGCTAGGGTCCTTTGTTGCTAGGGTCCTTTGTTGCTAGGGTCCTTTATTGCTAGGGTGTTTTGTTGCTAGGGTCCTTTGTTGCTAGGATCTTTTGTTGCTAGGGTCCTTTGTTGCTACGGTCCTTCGTTGCTAGGGTCCTTTGTTGCTAGGGTCCTTTGTTGCTAGGGTCCTTTATTGCTAGGGTGTTTTGTTGCTAGGGTCCTTTGTTGCTAGGATCTTTTGTTGCTAGGGTCCTTTGTTGCTACGGTCCTTCGTTGCTAGGGTCCTTTGTTGCTAGGGTCCTTTGTTGCTAGGGTCCTTTATTGCTAGGGTGTTTTGTTGCTAGGGTCCTTTGTTGCTAGGATCTTTTGTTGCTAGGGTCCTTTGTTGCTACGGTCCTTCGTTGCTAGGATCCTTTGTTGCTAGGGTCCTTCGTTGCTAGGGTCCTTCGGTGCTAAGGCTCAGCATATTCCTACTTAAAGCAACAATTTCCAATCTCCATCAGTCTGAATTTGAAAGTCCAGATTGCTAGCAATGCAGAGCGCCACTCGATGTCAATCCCAAATGACGGCAGTATTGGGAAAATCGAATCTAAAACTGCGTGAATGATCGAGAGGCTGATTCCTAGCCAGTCAATTTTTAAAAAATCTAGCCTGCACATTTTTAAGCTCCTTACAGCCTCATACAGTTTCAGAGTCCGCACTCCACAGCGAAGGCCACTCGAGTGTCCAGTGGAGAGTGAGCTGAGAAGGAAGGGGCCGAGGGGGGGGAGTTCCCAGAGTCCTGTCCCACAGAAATTCTAGCGAGTCATTGATGCCAAGAGAGAGGGGAAGGGAGATGATGAGGCAGAGAAGCTGGAGCACTCAAAAAAATCCCTCCAAACGCAGGATGAGTCAGTCATGCGGCACAATTTTCTTCTCTATGAAAAAGCAGCCGAAGCTGCCTTGCCCAGTTATGAAAAGCAAAGCTCTCTTTCTCTCTACCAGAGCCGACTCATGCCATAAGCTCTTCGGCATGAGCTGCGGCCAAGGCTGCCTCGCATTATGGTGTGTGTTTGCAATTAATTATCCATGATTATTGGAGGTCAAATGAGAATTTAGCAATCAGCTAGAAGAATCCAATATTTCGGATACTTAAAGATATGCTCATTGGATAGACTAGCAATCCACTTCATAAACTATCTAGATAATAACAAACTGTTTATTATAACCCGGCCTTAGTGCTTGAACTAGACTAGCAATCCATGAGCTGAATTAGCAGTCCATGAGCTACATTAAAAATCCATTAGCTACATTAGCAATAATAAATCCAAGTCCAGCAACTCACAGCACCACTAAGCAGTCGGACGCTGCCGCAGGCGGGTCCCAGGAGATCTGGAGATCAGTCGAATTCGTAGCCAGGACCCGAAAACTTCGAACCGGATCCGGTGACGGAGCTGCCAGGTTGGCGTTGAAGGAGGGCGGTTGGAAACGGGTTGCGATGTAAAAGACCTCACTGACCCTCAGTGACCCTCAGTGACCCTCACTGACCCTCACTGACCCTCAGTGACCCTCAGTGACCCTCAGTGACCCTCACTGACCCTCACTGACCCTCACTGACCCTCACTGACCCTCACTGACCCTCACTGACCCTCACTGACCCTCACTGACCCTCACTGACCCTCAGTGACCCTCACTGACCCTCACTGACCCTCACTGACCCTCACTGACCCTCACTGACCCTCAGTGACCCTCACTGACCCTCACTGACCCTCACTGACCCTCAGTGACCCTCACTGACCCTCACTGACCCTCACTGACCCTCACTGACCCTCACTGACCCTCACTGACCCTCACTGACCCTCACTGACCCTCACTGACCCTCACTGACCCTCACTGACCCTCACTGACCCTCACTGACCCTCACTGACCCTCACTGACCCTCACTGACCCTCACTGACCCTCACTGACCCTCACTGACCCTCACTGACCCTCACCCTCACTGACCCTCACTGACCCTCACTGACCCTCACCAAACCCTTATGGACACAGCCACTTGACTCAGCCAACACCGCAGAAACACCCATCCACTACCACAGGGACTTCTGTGGTAGTGGATGTGGTCTGTGGTCTTCTGTGGTCTGTGGACTTCTGTCTCAGCCACTCAACCACTTAGTCACTCAGCCACTTGAATAAGCCATTACGCAGGGACATTCAGCCATCACCGAAGGGTCTCTCAGCCACTTGAATCAGCGAGCCGTGTCACTCAGCCACTTGACTCAGCCACCACCGCAGGGTCACTCAGCCACCACCGCAGGGTCACTCAGCCACCACCGCAGGGTCACTCAGCCACCACCGCAGGGTCACTCAGCCACCACCGCAGGGTCACTCAGCCACCACCGCAGGGTCACTCAGCCACTTGATTGGGTCACTCAGCCACACTCACCGGCCCTCTCAGTACGGAAGGTCATCACGGCAGGCCGGCTTCGCAGCTGATCACTGGAGCCCTGAGCGGACACCTGTACGGTGTAGGCGGTGTCAGGCTGCAGACCGGAGATGATGTAGCCAGTCTCCTTGGTGACAAATGATAGCCGCCTGTCAGGATGGAATTTCCGGTTATGAACATCAAAATTTTCTTGTTGAGGATTATTGATTTTCTGCAAAGCAACAGCCGCTGCCGGCAGCAGAGCCAGCAAAAGCAGAGGCGGCAACCACATTAAAGGATTGGCTTCTATTATTTAGTAAAATGATTCAGTATATTGCTGTCTAGAAGCCAGCTGGTGAAGAAGATGCAGAAAATCTGCAACATACGATAATATAGACATTGTGCACGGACAGGAATTTCTAGTCCAGGGATTCAGACGCCAATGATAGGCGCAATTTCAAGTTGGTGGGCACTGCTTTGGACCAATCAAATGTCAGCTCGTGAATTCTCTATACTGGATAGTGTTGCTCCCCCCCGATGCTAAAATAATGTTCAGGTTCTTTTGCATCTGGTTGCACAGTCTAATGAATCTGGCGGGAACTGGGAAATAGGATATGAGAGATGAGAGACGGGATATGAGAGATGAGAGACAGGATATGAGAGATGAGAGACAGGATATGAGAGATGAGAGACAGGATATGAGAGATGAGAGACAGGATATAAGCGATGAGAGACAGGATATAGAGAGATGAGAGACAGGATATGAGAGATGAGAGACAGGATATGAGAGATGAGAGACAGGATATGAGAGATGAGAGACAGGATATGAGAGATGAGAGACAGGATATGAGAGAGGAGAGACAGGATATGAGAGATGAGAGACAGGATATGAGAGATGAGAGACAGGATATGAGAGATGAGAGACAGGATATGAGAGAGGAGAGACATGATATGAGAGATGAGAGACAGGATATGAGAGAGGAGAGACAGGATATGAGAGAGGAGAGACAGGATATGAGAGATGAGAGACAGGATATGAGAGATGAGAGACAGGATATAAACGATGAGATATAGGATATGAGAGATGAGAGACAGGATATGAGAGATGAGAGACAGGATATGAGAGAGGAGAGACAGGACAGCACAATAGTGACTGAGCGGCACAAAAGTATGCTCCTGCACACACTGTAGCAGTCGTCTGGTCGGTCTGCATTCGATTAGCAATACTAGAGTGCAATTTTTCAGCAGCTTTTTTGAGGCAGGCGCTTTGGGGGGAAGAGGGCGGGGGGGGATTAGCCTTGAGCAATGACGCGAGTTAAGGAAGTGTGCGGCCACTTTTGAGCGGACCTGTCGTGACCCTCCGTAATCCGTCGGCCGTAGGGGGGGGGCGCAGCGGAGATCGCGCATGTTGCCAGAGATTACCGCAGACAGGCCTCGCGACAGCTTGGTAACTAGCTATTCGAATTAATTCCTTCTTTTCCCACTCACTCTCTCTATCGTTCGAGACTCTAAAGCCCTCCCCCCTGTCGGCGGAGAAGAGCAAAACCTGCTGCTGCCTGCACAAAAGATTTCGACATGCCAGCGGATTTCCAGAGTACTTGAGGAGGAGATTAAATAAGAGGATTTTAAGCTGACAGCGAAGAATCAGGAAAATTTGACAAAGAAAAAGACTGGCTGAAAATTCAAGCACGGGACTCGAGACAGCTTGATATGCCGGACAATGCGTGGGGAGAGGCGGAGGGGGAGAGAGGGAGAGAGGGAGAGAGGGAGAGAGGGAGAGAAGGAGAGAGGTAGAGAGGGAGGGGGAGAGGGAGACAGGGAGAGAGGGAGGAAGGGAGAGAGGGAGACAGGGAGAGAGGGAGAGGGAGAGAGGGAGACAGGGAGACAGGGAGGGAGGGAGAGAGGGAGAGAGGGAGAGAGGGAGAGAAGGAGAGAGGTAGAGAGGGAGGGGGAGAGGGAGACAGGGAGAGAGGGAGAGAGGGAGAGAGGGAGAGAGAGAGGGAGGGGGACAGGGAGGGAGGGAGACAGGGAGAGAGGGAGAGAGGGGAGAGGGAGAGAGGGAGACAGGGAGACAGGGAGAGAGGAAGAGAGGGAGAGAGAGATGTAGAGAGGGAGAGAGTGAAAATTAGAGGGATGGAATAGGGAGAGAGTGGGAGGTCGAGAAGAGAGGGAGGATAGGGATATAGGGCGAGAGCTCATTAATACATGTTTTTAAGGCAAACGAATACAGTTTTTAACAACACACTTCAAATGATCTAGCTAGTAAGCCATTTTGACCAAAACTATTTAAATGAAAATTTTTAAGCCCCTGCATTATAAGCGGCTATTAGTGCAACTTGTATTGGGCATAAAAATCCCCTATATGTATCGATAAATAACTTTCTATATTACATCTTTTCGCCGCCGTCAGCGGTGCGGCCTTTAGCGCTGAGGCCTGCTAGTTAATTTTGCTTGACAAAAATGTTCCCTCACGCACATCCGGCCCCCCGCCGTTCCCTCCCCCCCGGAAGCTGCCCTGCAAGACTCGAAGCCGCGTTCACCTATAACCAGGTAGCAGCTGTGCTGCGGCCTTGGCCGACTGGCTGAGCAGTCAAGAAGCTGTTTAATTAAGCATTGCGACTGTCGGGGGCAGTGAAGGATTGTAAAATATGAGTGAGATATAGCAGGAAAGAGCTGATCAGAGCCAGGGACGCATATTAGTCGGGTCTTGTCTGTGAGACAGAGGAAGAGAGAGGTAGATAGAGGAGAGAGACAGATAGAGAGGCAGATAGAGAGAGGCAGATAGAGGAGAGAGAGAGGATAGGAGAGAGGCAGATAGGGGAGAGAGGCAGATAGAGGAGAGAGGCAGATAGAGGAGAGAGAGAGACAGATAGAGGGGAGAGAGACAGATAGAGGAGAGAGAGACAGATAGAGGGGAGAGAGACAGATAGAGGAGAGAGAGACAGATAGAGGGGAGAGAGACAGATAGAGAAGAGAGAGACAGATAGAGGGGAGAGAGACAGATAGAGGGGAGAGAGACAGATAGAGAAGAGAGAGACAGATAGAGGGGAGAGAGACAGATAGAGGAGAGAGACAGATAGAGGGGAGAGAGACAGATAGAGGGGAGAGAGACAGATAGAGAAGAGAGAGACAGATAGAGGGGAGAGAGACAGATAGAGGGGAGAGAGGCAGATAGAGGAGAGAGACAGATAGAGGGGAGAGAGGCAGATAGAGGAGAGAGGCAGATAGAGGAGAGAGAGAGACAGATAGAGGGGAGAGAGGCAGATAGGGGAGAGAGGCAGATAGAGGAGAGAGAGACAGATAGAGGGGAGAGAGGCAGATAGGGGAGAGAGGCAGATAGAGGAGAGAGGCAGATAGAGGAGAGAGAGAGACAGATAGAGGGGAGAGAGACAGATAGAGGAGAGAGAGACAGATAGAGGAGAGAAGCAGATAGAGGAGAGAAGCAGATAGAGGAGAGAGAAAGAGACAGATAGAGGAGAGAGAGACAGATAGAGGAGAGAGAGACAGATAGAGGAGAGAGAGGCAGATAGAGAGGAGAGAAGCAGATAGAGGAGAGAGAGACAGATAGAGGGGAGAGAGACAGATAGAGGAGAGAGAGGTAGATAGAGGAGAGAGGCAGATAGAGGAGAGAGAGAGACAGATAGAGGAGAGAGAGACAGATAGAGGAGAGAGAGGTAGATAGAGGAGAGAGAGACAGATAGAGGAGAGAGAGGTAGATAGAGGAGAGAAGCAGATAGAGGAGAGAGGCAGATAGAGGAGAGAGGCAGATAGAGGAGAGAAGCAGATAGAGGAGAGAAAGGCACTCGTAGATATAGAAGACAGGTAGGCAGATAGAGGGGAGAGAGGCAGATAGAGGAGAGAGGCAGATAGAGGAGAGAGAGAGACAGATAGAGGGGAGAGAGGCAAATAGGGGAGAGAGGCAGATAGAGGAGAGAGGCAGATAGAGGAGAGAGAGAGACAGATAGAGGGGAGAGAGACAGATAGAGGAGAGAGAGGTAGATAGAGGAGAGAAGCAGATAGAGGAGAGAAGCAGATAGAGGAGAGAGAGAGACAGATAGAGGGGAGAGAGACAGATAGAGGAGAGAGAGACAGATAGAGGAGAGAGAGGCAGATAGAGAAGAGAGAGACAGATAGAGGGGAGAGAGACAGATAGAGGAGAGAGAGGTAGATAGAGGAGAGAGAGGCAGATAGAGAAGAGAGAGACAGATAGAGGGGAGAGAGACAGATAGAGGAGAGAGAGTAGATAGAGGAGAGAAGCAGATAGAGGAGAGAGGCAGATAGAGGAGAGAGGCAGATAGAGGAGAGAAGCAGATAGAGGAGAGAAAGGCACTCGTAGATATAGAAGACAGGTAGGCAGATAGAGGGGAGAGAGACAGATAGAGGGGAGAGAGGCAGATAGAGGAAAGAAAGGCAATCGTAGATATAGAAGACAGGTAGGCAGATGGAGGGGAGAGAGGCAGATAGAGGAAAGAAAGGCACTCGTAGATATAGAAGACAGGTAGGCAGATGGAGGGAGAAGTGACAGAGTCACAGAAGGGAGAGTGATAGAGAGAGAACTGAAGAAAAGTAGTTAAGGGAGACATTGGAAGCAGGAGACAGGATTTCAGCAAGCCGGGAGCCACGCGAAGATGTGACACTTATTGTAGTTATTCCTCCCTAATAATGCATCGCTACGTGTATTTTTATTTAATCACAACTTGCTACAAAGCGAGAATTAAAAACTGATACAAGCAACAGAAACTGAACAAGGCCCACCTCATGACCCTGCCTTCAAACCCGATTTGTATTGATTGATACAAATCTCAATTTTTGCTGCCAGGCAGCGAACGCTCCATGCAATATGGCGAATATGGATTCAAGCTTTTTGTTCGAAATCGGGCCTGGATGGGAACGGTATGACACCATGGGGAATTTGCGTGGCACGGTATGGGATAAAGCTTTGGGTTGTGAAAGGGCCGATTTTGGGAAATTGAGGGAAGTAGGGATAGGGAAAATGAGGAGACAGAGTGAAAGAGAAATTATGAAGAGAACGGGGATAGTAGGTTAGATGAGAGGTAGGGAAACTGATTAGAGATGGGTAGAGTTGGCGTTTGAAGAAGTAGAGATTGAGGAGCGAAATGCGGGACAGTGATAGATATGGAGATGGGAACATGGATAGATATGGAGATGGAACATGGATAGATATGGAGATGGGAACATGGATAGATATGGAGATGGGAACATGGATAGATATGGAGATGGGAACATGGATAGATATGGAGATGGGAACATGGATAGATATGGAGATGGAACATGGATAGATATGGAGATGGGAACATGGATAGATATGGAGATGGGAACATGGATAGATATGGAGATGGGAACATGGATAGATATGGAGATGGGAACATGGATAGATATGGAGATGGGAACATGGATAGATATGGAGATAGGAACATGGATAGATATGGAGATGGGAACATGGATAGATATGGAGATGGGAACATGGATAGATATGGAGATGGGAACATGGATAGATATGGAGATGGGAACATGGATATGGATGGAGATGGAAGAAAGGAGGGTGGAGGGTTAAATGAAGTGGAGGTGAGAAGAATGGTGAGATGGTGAGAGGGACAGAGCACGAAGGAGAGGGGAGAGAGAGAGGTGGAGAGAGGGGGAGAGAGGTGGAAAGAGACGGGGAGGGAAAGAGGTGGAGCCGGAGGGGGAGATGTTGAGGTAAAGGGGGAGGGAGAGAAATGGAGCCGGAGGGGGAGATGTTGAGGCAGATGGGAGATGTGGAGGCAGAGGGGAGAGGTGGAGGCAGAGGGGGGAGGGGGAGATTTGGAAGGAGAGGTAGATCGGTGGAAGGAGACGTAAGAAAAGTAAAGGAAGGGTGGGACGGATAATAGATGACTAGAGACACAGGGAGAGGCACAGAGAGGGAGAAATGCGAGGTGGCTTGAAACTAAAAAGTTCCTTCTGTTACCAAATGAACTGATACGAGTAACAACAAGGGCCCTGTATTTCCTTAGTCCCTAGGGAGGCTGGGGAGAACTGGGATGGGTCCAATAATGGGATTAATGTCCTTCCAAGGTGATTGGGGGGAACGATTCTGGCCAAGAATGGGAGCACCGCGCATGCGAGTCTACAAGGGCTGGGAGATAGGGGAGACAAAAATAGGGGACAAAATCCCTAACAAGGACCCCCCACCCTAAAGTGGAACATTCTGGGACCAAAGCTTTGAATTAGGATTTGACAATAGCTGCACAGGAAGCTGGCGCTAGAATACTCTGAGAGCAAGTGCGCAGCTCCATCATGCAAAGCTGAATTCTCTTATGTTAATGATAATGGTAATGAACATGAAACAGTGCTACACAATTATAAGCATAAGGGAGTGATATTGGGAGAGGCAGGTAGGGGAGACAGGGGAGACGGACAGAGACAGGGAGACAGGGGGGGGAGACAGGGGAGACAGGGGAGACAGGGGAGACAGGGGGAGACAGGGGAGACAGGGGAGACAGGGGAGACAGGGGAGACAGGGGAGATAGGGGAGACAGGGGAGACAGGGGAGACAGGGGAGACAGGGGAGACAGGGGAGACAGGGGAGACAGGGGAGACAGGGGAGACAGGGGAGACAGGGGAGACAGGGGAGACAGGGGAGACAGGGGAGACAGGGGAGACAGGGGAGACAGGGGAGACAGGGGAGACAGGGGAGACAGGGGAGACAGGGGAGACAGGGGAGACAGGGAGACAGGGAGACAGGGGAGACAGGGGAGACAGGGGAGACAGGGGAGACAGGGGAGACAGGGGAGACAGGGGAGACAGGGGAGACAGGGGAGACAGGGGAGACAGGGGAGACAGAGGAGACAGTGGAGACAGGGGATACAGGGGAGACAGGGGAGACAGAAGAGACAGGGGAGACAGGGGAGACAGGGGAGACAGGGGAGACAGGGGAGACAGGGGAGACAGGGGAGACAGAGAAGACAGAACAGACCGGACACAATAGGGAAGCCTCGGCAGAGAGGTCAGGTCAGGTCAGCAAGGACAAAGATAGCCCAGCTGATCTGCAAGCAAAGCAATATTGATATTTTGCGCATTGCATTTAACAGCGCCAGCCAGACCAAAAAGAAGTGCTGCAGCCGCTGGGGACCTCCAAAGCTGCTCGGTTCTCTCTGCAGTAGGGCGGTGTGTGGCGGATTTGCACCTGAAGAAATCTTTCCCCTTCTAATATTCAAATTAATGCTTTGGCCCAGCTGCGGCGGACAGCTGAAAGGAGCAAAAAAAGTAAGAAAGAACCCGAGAGAGGTTGCTAGGTGAGAGGCAGTCTGGGATCTTAGGTTAAATTGGGCCCAGGGGCCGGTGGTAGAGTGTGACTCATCCTATATCATCATCAGGTACTGCTGGGCAATATTTCATTCAGACAAAATTCTCCCCCAAGGTAAACTCGAGGCCATCCAGGTGTTGCAAAGACAGTCTGCCGAATGGTGGCCCTCGTTTTTATGACCTGTTTCTCATCTGTTTTTATCGATATTCTGCGAGCTATAAGTGCATTCACACTTAACCACACGGAATGAACTGATGGCCCCGAATGATCACCGCAATAAACTGATGGCTCCGAATGATCACCGGAATGAACTGATGGCTTCGAATGATCACCGGAATGAACTGATGGCTCCGAATGATCACCGGAATGAACTGATGGCTCCGGGTGATCACCGAAATGAACTGATGGCTCCGGGTGATCACCGGAATGAACTGATGGTTCTGAATGATCACCGGAATGAACTGATGGCTCCAGAGATTATCACCGGAATGAACTGATGGTTCTGAATGATCACCGGAATGAACTGATGGTTCTGAATGATCACCGAAATGAACTGATGGTTCTGAATGATCACCGGAATGAACTGATGGCTCCAGAGATTATCACCGGAATGAACTGATGGTTCTGAATGATCACCGGAATGAACTGATGGTTCTGAATGATCACCGGAATGAACTGATGGTTCTGAATGATCACCGGAATGAACTGATGGCTCCAGAGATTATCACCGGAATGAACTGATGGCTCCAGAGATGATCACCGGAATGAACTGATGGCTCCAGAGATGATCACCGGAATGAACTGATGGCTCCAGAGATTATCACCGGAATGAACTGATGGTTCTGAGATTATCACCGGAATGAACTGATGGCTCCAGAGATTATCACCGGAATGAACTGATGGCTCTGAATGATCACCGGAATGAACTGATGGCTCCAGAGATTATCACCGAAATGAACTGATGGTTCTGAATGATCACCGGAATGAACTGATGGCTCCAGAGATTATCACCGGAATGAACTGATGGTTCTGAATGATCACCGAAATGAACTGATGGCTCCAGAGATGATCACCGGAATGAACTGATGGCTCCAGAGATTATCACCGGAATGAAATGATGGCTCCAGAGATGATCACCGGAATGAACTGATGGCTCCAGAGATTATCACCGGAATGAACTGGTGACTCCAAATGATCACCGAAATGAACTGATGGCTCCGAATGATCACCGAAATGAACTGATGGCTCCGGGTGATCACCGAAATGAACTGATGGCTCCGACTGATCACCGGAATGAACTGATGGCTCCGAATGATCACCGGAATGAACTGATGGCTCCGAATGATCACCGGAATGAACTGATGGCCCTGAATGATCACCGGAATGAACTGATGGCTCCAGAGATTATCCCGGAATGAAATGATGGCTCCAGAGATGATCACCGGAATGAACTGATGGCTCCAGAGATTATCACCGGAATGAACTGGTGACTCCAAATGATCACCGAAATGAACTGATGGCTCCGAATGATCACCGGAATGAACTGATGGCTCCGACTGATCACCGGAATGAACTGATGGCTCCGAATGATCACCGAAATGAACTGATGGCTCCGGGTGATCACCGAAATGAACTGATGGCTCCGAATGTTCACCGAAATGAACTGATGGCTCCGGGTGATCACCGGAATGAACTGATGGTTCTGAATGATCACCGGAATGAACTGATGGCTCCGGGTGATCACCGAAATGAACTGATGGCTCCGGGTGATCACCGGAATGAACTGATGGTTCTGAATGATCACCGGAATGAACTGATGGCTCCGGGTGATCACCGAAATGAACTGATGGCTCCGGGTGATCACCGGAATGAACTGATGGTTCTGAATGATCACCGGAATGAACTGATAGCCCTGAATGACAACCGGAAGTCCAGAAAAAGGAAAAAACCTGTCCAACTGAATGCATTCTAAAACTATACTGCAGGCTGAAGCAGTATTCATAGAAAAATCGCTATCACACTTCGCCTCGCCTTTAATTATAGTCAAGGTGTCAGCGGCGTCGGCATACGCTAAGCCTCTTTTAGCAGGTGTGATTTTTGCGATGCACAGAACAGGGTGAACTGCCTGCCCTCTGCTGCGCGCGGATCCCCCTTTTCGCGCCTCTGCAATCAATCAATTTGGTTTCAGGCTGAAATAATCCCATCATATCCCACGATTCGGCGCATGACCGCAGCCTTAAAGAGGCTGATACGAGGGAAGAATTCGCTGCCCGGCCTCAATAAAATGCCGATCCCTACACCCAAGGAGAAAACCGTGCGCATTCATAGAGGATGCTGGAGCTTTGGCATAGAAAATCAATACGCATAACGCGTGCATTTAGCCTACAATCCTCGCCTATTGTCCCATCAATCTTTTCAAAGAAACTGTGAATACCCACCAGTAGGCTAACAATTCGGTATTGAATATGCACACTTTATGAGCCAAGTAGATCGGACACACCCCACCCACCCTGTGTTTGGCTCGAGCTGTGCGGCCACTTTGATATTTGGCAGGGTTATATATAATACTTGTGAGTAGCAAATTAATTTGCTGTGTACCAATCCACCAAGCAAATCTACCCTACAAAATCTACCACAAAAGTCTACCACACCAATCTACTACACCAATCTACTACACCGATCTACCACACCAATCTACTACACCGATCTACCACACCAATCTACTACACCGATCTACCACACCAATCTACTACATCGATCTACCACACCAATCTACTACACCGATCTACCACACCAATCTACTACATCGATCGACCACCGCACCAATCTACCTCATCATTCTACCATACTAATCTACCACAGCAATCTACCACAACAATCTACCACACCAATCTACCACACCAATCTACTACACCGATCTACCACACCAATCTACTACACCGATCTACCACACCAATCTACTACACCGATCTACCACACCAATCTACTACACCGATCTACCACACCAATCTATTACATCGATCGACCACCGCACCAATCTACCTCATCATTCTACCATACTAATCTACCACAGCAATCTACCACAGCAATCTACCACACCAATCTAATATGACAATCTACCACATAAATCCACCACAACAATCTAGGACAACAATCAACCATGTACAGTATACAACAATATATCAACTAAACCAGCTTGCCATCAAGCGGCCACCAACCCTCCAGCAAGGCTATACCTTGACGAATCCTCAGGCAGCAGCTCAATAAAGAAGCTGTTCCAAGTTCTGTCGCCGCCTGCCGCCGCCGGGGCCTGCCACTCCAGCTGGCAGAAGTCTGTGCCCAGCTGGTAATACCGCAGATTGGTCGGACTGTCCGGCTGCGAGAACAGACCGCCCCGTCTGGGCGGCTGTCCGCCTATGGCCGACTCTGCGGAGAAAAAAAACAGAGTTTGACTGTGACTGAGCCTGAGATAGGGGCCATAGACACATTCTGACTGTGACTGAGCCTGAGATAGGGGCCATAGACACATTCTGACTGTGACTGGGCCTGAGATACGGGCCATAGACACATTCTGACTGTAATTGGGCCTGAGATAGGGGCCATAGACACATTCTGACTGTGACTGAGCCTGAGATACGGACCATAGACACATTCTAACTGTAACTGGGCCTGAGATAGGGGCCATAGACACATTCTGACTGTAACTGGGCCTGAGATAGGGGCCATAGACACATTCTGACTGTAATTGGGCCTGAGATAGGGGCCATAGACACATTCTGACTGTGACTGAGCCTGAGATAGGGGCCATAGACACATTCTAACTGTAACTGGGCCTGAGATAGGGGCCATAGACACATTCTGACTGTAACTGGGCCTGAGATACGGGCCATAGACACATTCTGACTGTAATTGGGCCTGAGATAGGGGCCATAGACACATTCTGACTGTGACTGAGACTGAGATAGGGGCCATAGACACATTCTGACTGTGACGAGCCTGAGATAGGGGCCATAGACACATTCTGACTGTGCATGAGCCTGAGATAGGGGCCATAGACACATTCTGACTGTAACTGGGCCTGAGATACGGACCATAGACACATTCTGACTGTGACTGAGCCTGAAATAGGGCCATAGACACATTCTGACTGTAACTGGGCCTGAGATACGGGCCATAGACACATTCTGACTGTAACTGGGCCTGAGATACGGGCCATAGACACATTCTGACTGTGACTGAGCCTGAGATAGGGGGCATAGACACATTCTGACTGTGACTGAGCCTGAGATAGGGGCTATAGACACATTTTGACTGTGACTGGGCCTGAGATACGGGCCATAGACACATTCTGACTGTGACTGAGCCTGAGATACGGGCCATAGACACATTCTGACTGTGACTGAGCCTGAGATAGGGGCCATAGACACATTCTGACTGTGACTGAGCCTGAGATACGGGCCATAGACACATTCTGACTGTGACTGAGCCTGAGATAGGGGCCATAGACACATTCTGACTGTGACTGAGCCTGAGATAGGGGCTATAAACACAAGCTGATTGAAACGAAGACAAGGACCAAGGCCGCATTTTGGCTGAAACAGATGACGAGATACATAAGGGCCATTTTTGTACAGGTGTGTGAGCTATATGCCGATGGTGGATAAGCTTTGCAACACATCTTTCCATATTGTGCAGCTAAGCATGGCATAGGATTGCAGTTCCAGTCCTGTAGTGGTGCAGCCGTCTGTGAATTACTAAGCAAAGGAAAGAATCTAAAACATATCAGCTAGAATGGCCTTGGGTGGGTCATTATTCACACCTCTCCGCTCTTAGCCAGCTTAATAGCTCCCCACTGCCTGGGTGGCAGCATGAATTAATGATCAGCTTAATGCCGCCATGGATACTCCACTCTGGCTAGTGAATAGTTTTAATAAAATAAAACTGAATAGGCGACTCCTGTGATTGATGGCATTGTTAGACTCTAGATGCTAAATGCAATACCAAATAGAAGTTTGCTGTTCTTTTTCAATAATAGCCCTAAATACATAATATCCATCTACTTAATTTTTTTTTATTTTCTCGGCTTGCTACTGTAAGTAGGCATGTTGTGCGTTTTAATAATGAAATAATAAAATAAGAACTAGGTCACACACACGTAGCTTCCAAGTTCTTATCGGCTTTTGAAGCATTCCCAAAGCGGCCTCAGACACATTCCCAAAGCGGCCTCAGACACATTCCCAAAGCGGCCTCAGACACATTCCCAAAGCGGCCTCAGACACATTCCCAAAGCGGCCTCAGACACATTCCCAAAGCGGCCTCAGACACATTCCCAAAGCGGCCTCAGACACATTCCCAAAGTGGACTCAGACACATACCCAAAGCGGCCTCAGACACATACCCAAAGCGGCCTCAGACACATTCCCAAAGCGGCCTCAGACACATTCCCAAAGCGGCCTCAGACACATTCCCAAAGCGGCCTCAGACACATTCCCAAAGCGGCCTCAGACACATTCCCAAAGCGGCCTCAGACACATTCCCAAAGCGGCCTCAGACACATTCCCAAAGCGGCCTCAGACACATTCCCAAAGTGGACTCAGACACATACCCAAAGCGGCCTCAGACACATACCCAAAGCGGCCTCAGACACATTCCCAAAGTGGACTCAGACACATACCCAAAGCGGCCTCAGACACATTCCCAAAGTGGACTCAGACACATACCCAAAGCGGCCTCAGACACATACCCAAAGCGGCCTCAGACACATTCCCAAAGCGGCCTCAGACACATTCCCAAAGCGGCCTCAGACACATTCCCAAAGCGGCCTCAGACACATTCCCAAAGCGGCCTCAGACACATACCCAAAGCGGCCTCAGACACATACCCAAAGCGGCCTCAGACACATTCCCAAAGCGGCCTCAGACACATTCCCAAAGCGGCCTCAGACACATACCCAAAGCGGCCTCAGACACATTCCCAAAGTGGACTCAGACACATACCCAAAGCGGCCTCAGACACATTCCCAAAGTGGACTCAGACACATACCCAAAGCGGCCTCAGACACATACCCAAAGCGGCCTCAGACACATTCCCAAAGCGGCCTCAGACACATTCCCAAAGCGGCCTGAGACACATTCCCAAAGCGGCCTGAGACACATTCCCTAAGTGGACTCAGACACATTCCCAAAGCGGCCTCAGACACATTCCCAAAGCGGCCTCAGACACATTCCCAAAGCGGCCTCAGACACATTCCCAAAGCGGGCTCAGACACATTCCCAAAGCGGCCTCAGACACATTCCCAAAGCGGCCTGAGACACATTCCCAAAGCGGCCTCAGACACATTCCCAAAGCGGCCTCAGACACATTCCCAAAGCGGCCTCAGACACATTCCCAAAGCGGCCTCAGACACAGTCAAAGAGCTTCTATCAGACCAGCCTTTAATGACGCAACATTGTAAAATCGCTTCCCTAATACCCCCAAACCCACCCCAAAGAAAGTGATTTGAGTTTACTAAGATTTTAAACTGGCGCGTTGTGCTCAGGGATTGTATCGCTGGAGTGACTCAGTCGAATGGTGGATTTCTAGCCTAGAAGTGGCGGGTAGCGGAGCAGAGCTGAGGCTTAGAGCAGTAATTCTGCAGCGGACTTAGTGCTGCTAGTACAGCAGCTGACTCGCCTTTTGACTCGCAGCTTTAGGCTTGGTACATAATTGTATGCAAATTGTTTTGACCAGACCATGGCCCCTACCCCACACGAAGGATTATGGCCAATGACTCACGCCAGATATTTTGAACGGTCAGACCGCTTAGTCCTCTAAATAGCCGCAAACTGTAGCCCCCCAGACTGAAACTGACCCAGACTTCTATTTAAACAAAAAACACTTTTTTCACTAAATGCCATTTGTTGCAATTGCTTGGCTAACAAGTTGTCTGGGAATGGTCAACTCAAACTTTTGCGAGTCATTAACTCAATGAGTGCGCAACGAATGGCGTTGGTTTAAATTTTAGCGCAATGATTTATTGCGGTTAAATTTATTCAAATCAAAAAGAGAGTGGCGAGACCGCAGCGGAGCAGATAGCGGAGAGGGCAGTGGAGAGGGTAGCGGAGAGGGTAGCGAAAAGGGTAGCGGAGAGGGTAGTGGAGAGGGTAACGGAGAGGGTAGCGGAGAGGGTAGTGGAGAGGGTAACGGAGAGGGTAGCGGGTAGCAGAGAGGGTAGCGGAGAGGGTAGCGGAGAGGGTAGCGGAGAGGGTAGTGGAGAGAGTAGCGAAAAGGGTAGCGGAGAGGGTAGTGGAGAGGGTAGTGGAGAGGGTAACGGAGAGGGTAGCGGAGAGGGTAGTGGAGAGGGTAACGGAGAGGGTAGCGGGTAGCAGAGAGGGTAGCGGAGAGGGTAGCGGAGAGGGTAGCGGAGAGGGTAGTGGAGAGAGTAGCGAAAAGGGTAGCGGAGAGGGTAGTGGAGAGGGTAGTGGAGAGGGTAACGGAGAGGGTAGCGGAGAGGGTAGCGGGTAACAGAGAGGGTAGCGGAGAGGGTAGCGGAGAGGGTAGCGGAGAGGGTAGTGGAGAGAGTAGCGAAAAGGGTAGCGGAGAGGGTAGTGGAGAGGGTAGTGGAGAGGGTAACGGAGAGGGTAGCGGGTAGCAGAGAGGGTAGCGGAGAGGGTAGCGGAAAGGGTAGCGGAGAGGGTAGCGGAAAGGGTAGTGGAGAGGGTAAGGGAAAGGGTAGGGGGAGGGTAGCGAGTGGGGCACAGATTAAAACAAGGAAAACCAGCACAAAAGTCCATATTCCAGAACACAGGCAAGGCGAAAGACGCAGAAAGAGCTGACATGGAGATGCGCAGTTCCGAAGAGGCTGGCGAGTGTTTCATTTCATTTCACACAATTAGACTAATATATACTCGTAGAAAAGCATCGCCCAAGTCCCAATCCCCAGAGGTAGTCTATTCCCCATTGCCTGGACAGAAATAGGTCGGCCAAAACTTATCGGCCATTCCCTTGGTTCCTATTCTAGTTAATTTAGTTTTTAGGCCTCCCCTCTACAAACCAGAACAAGTGCGCACTTGATGCAGCTCTGGATCATCTGCGCACTTTCTTCTGCAAATTTTTCAGCTTGAACTAACGGGTAGGTAAGGACAGGTCCTAGTTTAGTTTAGCCAAGCGGTCTGGTTGCAAACATTTTCGGTGCAAATTTTAGCACCTTGCTGTGCGTCTAGACATTCTTTGCGAGCTTGCATGTTGGCGTTCACCTCCAGAGCGAGTAAAGCTATCAGAAATCAAAAGGGGTTTCCGACCGCCAGAATCCTAAAATAATTCTAAACTCAGTCAGCAATACCCGTCAGAATCTATCTAGTTACAGAAAAAATCGGCCTTCAAAAAACACTCACCTGAGGCGGCGCTGGCAGCCAGCACAATGAGCTGCGTGAGCCGCTGCGCACTGCCAGCCGGGCTGCCAGCCAGGCACTGGTACAGGCCGGAGTCCCCGGCCACCAGACCGCGAAGCCGAAGCTCCTGGCCGAGTTGGCGAACGAACGGCGGCTTCTGGGACAGCGGCTGGCCGTCCTTCACCCAGTCGATGGACGGCTGAGGGTTGCCTGAAAGGATGTTGTGAGCGACTCCGGATCTCTCTGGATTATTTAGTTCGATACTACACAATCCCCCTCTCGATTGTTCATTCCGCAATTCCCCTCGATTGTTCATTCTGCAATTCCCCTCAATTGTTAAATCCGCAATTCCCCTCTCATGATTTTTCATTCCGCAATTCCCCGCGTCTCGATTGTTCATTCAGCAATTCCCCCCTCTCGATTGTTCATTCCGCAATTCCCCGCGTCTCGATTGTTCATTCCGCAATTCCCCTCTCATGATTGTTCATTCCGCAATTCCCCCATCTCGATTGTTCATTCCGCAATTCCCCGCGTCTCGATTGTTCATTCCGCAATTCCCCTCTCATGATTGTTCATTCCGCAATTCCCCCCTCTCGATTGTTCATTCCGCAATTCCCCCTCTCGATTGTTCATTCCGCAATTCCCCCTCTCGATTGTTCATTCCGCAATTCCCCTCAATTGTTAATTCCGCAATTCCGCAATTCCCCTCTATTGTTAAATCCGCAATTCCGCAATTCCCCTCTATTGTTAAATCCGCAATTCCCCGCGTCTCGATTGTTCATTCCGCAATTCCCCCCTCTCGATTGTTCATTCCGCAATTCCCCTCAATTGTTAATTCCGCAATTCCCCTCTCATGATTTTTCATCCCGCAATTCCCCCTCTCGATTGCTAATCCCACAATTCCCCTTTGGATTATTTAGCTGTTGGTCTAAATTCCTTCCTTGGCAATGCCAGAGAGGTCAACACAATCTACTGTTTCGCTAAGAACTCTTGGCGTAAATGCTGGTGGCCATGGGCTCGCCAATTTGCAGGTCAAACTCCCCTTTACCCTCTAATCCCCACAGAATTTCCCTATTCTGTGAAAAGAAATAGCCGAAATCCCAAATAAAATAATCTCAAATAGCATTAATGAAATCCATTTCTTAGTCGAGTGGAGAAGGCGGTGAGCTAAGCGAGTAGTCACGAATTCCCTGCCCCCCCCCCCCCTATTCCGCTATCCCAATTCGTTTTTCCTCTCCTAGTAGAGTTCCTCTATCCACAGTCGATCCGGTTACTGTTATTAATAATCATAATCTTGAGCAAAGCAAGCAGCGGCTCGGGCAGCACACAAGGAATTGGGAAGCAGTTCAGATGACCCCTGCCCCCCCCCCCTAGCACTGCCTGGCCTCAATATGGGTGTTTACCCGTCTGCTGCTTCTGCCGCTGCTCATTCGGTGTATAATAACAGTGGGAAGCTGCGCGACCTCCAGCCTCTACCCCTGCTCTTACACAAGTGCACGCCAGCTCTCGGACCCTGACTAATGAGAAAGGCTATTGCCCAGTTTCACTGAGGTGAGAACTGAGTATCAAGCACATCTAGATTAGCTGGACTAAATCAGACAATAATCCACTTGCTAGATCGTCTGAGTTCTTTTTAAATTAACAATTGGATAAGAAAATAGGTCAAGAAACACGCGGAAAAAAGAGAAAAGAAACATAACAGAGTAACAAGGTTAAAAAAGAATGGCAAGTAAGAAGAACCAAACGAGAATGACAAGAAACACGCGAGAATGACAAGAAACAAATAAGAGTAACAAGAAACACGCAGGGGTGACAAGAAACGCATGAGATTGATAAGAAACACGCGAGAGTGAGAAGAAACACGCGAGAGTGACAAGAAGCACACCCCAAGAGAGTGACAAGAAGCACACCCCAAGAGAGTGACAAGAAGCACACCCCAAGAGAGTGACAAGAAGCACACCCCAAGAGAGTGACAAGAAGCACACCCCAAGAGAGTGACAAGAAGCACACTCCAAGAGAGTGACAAGAAGCACACCCCAAGAGAGTGACAAGAAGCACACTCCAAGAGAGTGACAAGAAGCACACCCCAAGAGAGTGACAAGAAGCACACTCCAAGAGAGTGACAAGAAGCACACAAAAGAGTGAAAAGAAGCACACCCAAGAGAGTGACAAGAAGCACACCCCAAGAGAGTGACAAGAAGCACACCCCAAGAGAGTGACAAGAAGCACACCCTAAGAGAGTGACAAGAAGCACACCCCAAGAGAGTGACAAGAAGCACACCCCAAGAGAGTGACAAGAAGCACACCCCAAGAGAGTGACAAGAAGCACACCCCAAGAGAGTGACAAGAAGCACACTCCAAGAGAGTGACAAGAAGCACACCCCAAGAGAGTGACAAGAAGCACACTCCAAGAGAGTGACAAGAAGCACACCCCAAGAGAGTGACAAGAAGCACACTCCAAGAGAGTGACAAGAAGCACACAAAAGAGTGAAAAGAAGCACACCCCAAGAGAGTGACAAGAAGCACACCCCAAGAGAGTGACAAGAAGCACACCCCAAGAGAGTGACAAGAAGCACACCCCAAGAGAGTGACAAGAAGCACACCCCAAGAGAGTGACAAGAAGCACACCCCAAGAGAGTGACAAGAAGCACACCCCAAGAGAGTGACAAGAAGCACACCCCAAGAGAGTGACAAGACCGCCGCTCACCCGTCGCGTCGCAGCGAAGCGTGGCCGCTCCGCCAACGAAGGCCGTCACTGCGCCGCTTGGCAGCGGAACGTCGCCGTCGGGCGCGTCGAGGAACCGCGGCGGTGATAGAACTGCCAGCTCCGTCTGGGTGTAGATCTCTCGGGACTCGCTGCCCCTGGCCCGGCAAACGTAGCCGCCCGAGTCCGAGGCCTGCAGCGAGGCAAAGTGCAGCGAGCCCTGGCCCACCTGGAGCACTCGCTCGCTGGTGAAGGGTAGAATTTGGGGAACTGGATTAAGATGGGGAATTTCTTTCGGAATTCTCCGAGACTTTTCCAAGCTTTCCTGAAATTTCCCGGGATTTCCAAGGATACCCTGAAATTTCCTGGAATTCCTGCCCGAAATTTACCGGGACTTCCTGGGATTTCCCCAGATTATCCTGGAATTTCTCAAGATTTTCCTGGGATTCCGCAAAACTTTCCTTAGATTCTTCGAGGCTTTCCTGGGATTCCCCAAGGTTTTACTGGGATTCCCCGAGTTTTTCCTGGATTCCCTAAGGTTTTACTTCGATTCTCCAAGGTTTTCATGGGATTCCCCAAGGTTTTCATGGGATTCCCCAAGGTTTTCATGGGATTCTCCAAGGTTTTCTGGGATTTCCCAAGGTTTTCATGGGATTCTCTATGGCTTTACTGGGATTCCCCAAGGTTTTCCTGGGATTCCCCAAGGTTTTCGTGGGATTCTCCAAGGTTTTTCTGGAATTCCCCAAGGTTTTCATGGGATTCTCCAAGGTTTTTCTGGAATTCCCCAAGGTTTTCATGGGATTCTCTATGGTTTTACTGGGATTCCCCAAGGTTTTCCTGGTATTCACCAAAATTTTCCTGGAACCCCCCAAAACTTTTCTGCAGATCCTTAAGGTTTTCCTGGGATTCCCAAGATTTTTCCTGTGATTTCTCTAAGATTTCATTCAGACTTCAGGTCTGTTTGAGGCTACCTTGAGATCCACACTGTCGATTATCGAGCTTTCCTTGAAATCAGATTGCGTTTACTTTATAAAATACGATTCAACTAATTTCAATAGTTTGGCCCGAAATTTTCAAAGCTTGAAAACTATTCAAGGCATAATTTTTGTTTGCTTTTTCTCTGATGAAAACATCTGCTGTTGGTGGCTCACATTACCAGTCCAGATGTTAGCCAACGGGACCCTTGGACCAAGTGAAAGTGGATGTTTATTGTGACATTTGGAAAATCGCGATTTCCAAATTGCGAAACTAAAGCCGACATTCAATCAAGGAATTCTGGGCCTAGAATCTGGAAAAGAGCCTGTTATCGTTTCAGTTAGAGGCATGGAAACATTCAGAATGGTACGTCTCACACATTAAGAATCTCACAAGTCTCGCATCCAGAATCTCACAAGTCTCACATTCAGAATCTCACAAGTCTCACATTCAGAATCTCACAAGTCTCACATTCAGAATCTCACAAGTCTCACATCCAGAATCTCACAAGTCTCACATTCAGAATCTCACACTCAGAATCTCACACTCAGAATCTCACATTCAGAATCTCACACTCAGAATCTCACATTCAGAATCTGACATTCAAAATCTGACATCCAAAATCTCCTATTCAGAATCTCACACTCAGAATCTCACACTCAGAATCGCACACTCAGAATCTCACACTCAGAATCGCACACTCAGAATCTCACACTCAGAATCGCACACTCAGAATCTCACATTCAGAATCTCACACTCAGAATCTCACACTCAGAATCGCACACTCAGAATCGCACACTCAGAATCTCACATTCAGAATCGCACACTCAGAATCTCACACTCAGAATCGCACACTCAGAATCGCACACTCAGAATCTCACATTCAGAATCGCACACTCAGAATCTCACACTCAGAATCGCACACTCAGAATCTCACATTCAGAATCGCACACTCAGAATCTCACACTCAGAATCGCACACTCAGAATCTCACACTCAGAATCTCACACTCAGAATCGCACACTCAGAATCGCACACTCAGAATCTCACATTCAGAATCGCACACTCAGAATCTCACACTCAGAATCGCACACTCAGAATCGCACACTCAGAATCGCACACTCAGAATCTCACACTCAGAATCTCACACTCAGAATCTCACACATCTCACACTCACAATCCTACAAATCTTCCATTCATACATCATTTCCGCATCAGCTGGTCTTAGCAACTGTCAGTTAAGCTCTAAAGCCCCCAGTTGACCTCCATATCAGCAGCTCGCCATCTCTCCAACCCAGCCCTCTCGGCCAGCCTGTCCCCAAGGAGATCCGCGATAGCACAGCGCTTATTATAAGCTAAGCAGGCAGACAGCAGCGCTCCAGTTTCCGGTGTGTGAGTCACCGATTGCTTCCTCCCCCGCAACTTCGTGGCACCTGGAAAAGTCGTTTATTATGCCACCGTGGGGCTAATTTTTCTTCTTCTTCAATTAACGACTCTTCAAAGAGCTCTGAGTCAGCTGCGGATGCCAGTTCACCTCTCTCGCTTGTTTTTTCACACCTGCGCTTCCTCCAGACGGCCACTTCAGGAATCGCAGCTCAGAGACAAGCTAATTCATATACACGAGCTATATATGGATTGCAGTAATATTTGCTTTTGTGAGCAAACAAATGCTTTCGCGTTGCTGCCATTCCTTTCGAATTCTATTTCCTGTCTATAGCCTACTTCTTCTAGAAGAGAGCAGAGCTTGCCTGATTGCTGCGCGGATAAGTGCTTCCGGACTGGGTTGGCTCTTCGACGCTCACGGGACTGAAAATAACTCTCACACAGGGTGAACAGTGAGTGTACAGTTACTCCAGGGGCTTTTAGATTTCTCCCTCTGTCTCTCAGCTATTCCAGGGGTTCTAGCCTAGCGGTTAGAGCGTCGGACTCACTACTGAAAGGTCGGGAGTTCGATTCTCGACCCACTTAAAACAATTTGTGTCCTTGAGCAAGACACTTTAAAATGGGTGCCAGCATTGGCTGGGGTAATTGAGGGTGTGTGTGGCGCCCCCCCCCCAGTCCTTGGACTGAACAGCCGTACGCAGCCTTCAGATGCACCCCGCAATAGCTGCGGCTGAGCTGTCGGTTGCACATCTGGCCATTATTATTATTATTGTCATTTCCTTTAAAACAGAGACAAACTCAATCTAGAAAAAGATAATAACAGACTGTTTTTATCGCGAGCTTTGAGCTGTAAGTCTAAAATCAGCCAGGCTCACTGCAAACATGATCATTGAGTGGCTTCTGTTCGGACATCGTCTGCATGCTGCATTTTTTTGCAATATGAAACTCTCTTCACCGTTCCTCTCTATCGCACACATACTGTTTAGTCTGTCGGCAAACAGAACAAAATGCGCGATAGCTGTGTGGGTCTGAAACAGGCAAAGCCTAACAGATGAATTGGTGTGGTTTAATATCTTCATGGCTGCTGACTAAATGTGTGCTAAACTGGGCTCTTAGCTGTTCTCTTCTTGGCTCATATTCGACGCGATAAAAAAGTGCATTACATTTTGCACAGTCTGCCAGAAGGCTCGGAGATTTCCGGAAGCATGCTGTACGTTTCATTTAGCAGTGTGTTTGGCGTGGAAACCGAGCTGAGGTACGTACTGTGTCTGAGGGGTATTGTGTCTGAGGGGTATTGTGTCTGAGGGATATTGTGTCTGAGGGGTATTGTGTCTGAGGGGTATTGTGTCTGAGAGGTATTGTGTCTGAGGGGTATTGTGTCTGAGGGGTATTGTGTCTGAGGGATATTTTGTCTGAGGGGTATTGTGTCTGAAGGGTATTGTGTCTGAGGGGTATTGTGTCTGAGAGGTATTGTATCTGAGGGGTATTGTGTCTGAGGGGTATTGTGTCTTAGGGGTATTGTGTTTGAGGGGTAGTGTGTCTGAGAGGTATTGTGTCTGAGGGGTATTGTGTCTGAGGGGTATTGTGTCTGCGGGGTATTGAGTCTGAGGGGTATTGTGTCTGAGGGGTATTGTGTCTGAGGGGTATTGCGTCTGAGGGGTATTGTGTCTGAGTGGTATTGTGTCTGACGAGTATCATATCTGAGAGACATTAAGTCAATGGGATATTGAGATTGGGAAATCGAGTCGATGGGATATTGAGTCGATGGGATATTGAGAATCGATGGGATATTGAGAGTCGATGGGATATTGAGAGTCGATGGGATATTGAGAGTCGATGGGATATTGAGAGTCGATGGGATATTGACTCGATGGGATATTGAGAATCAATGGGATATTGAGAGTCGATGGGATATTGAGAGTCGATGGGATATTGAGATTGGGAAATCGAGTCGATGGGATATTGAGTCGATGGGATATCGAGAGTCGATGGGATATTGAGAGTCGATGGGATATTGAGAGCCGATGGGATATTGAGAGCCGATGGGATATTGAGTCGATGGGATATTGAGAGTCGATGGGATATTGAGAGTCGATGGGATATTGAGAGTCGATAGGATATTGAGAGTCGATGGGATATTGAGAGTCGATGGGATATTGAGAGTCGATGGGATATTGAGGGTCGAAGGGATATTGAGAGTCGATGGGATATTGAGAGTCGATGGGATATTAAGTCGATGGGATATTGAGTCGATGGGATATTGAGAGTCGATGGGATATTGAGAGTCGATGGGATATTGAGAGTCGGACTCTCACCTGGTCCTCAGGGCGGCGCTGCCCCGCAGCCAGTCGATCTGCGCTGAGCCAGCGGCGCCGTTCGCGGCGCACACCAGCGTCAGCGGCTCGCCGACACGGCCGGACACGCGAGCCGGCGGCGCGGCTTCGAACCAGAGCGGCGGACGAGGTCGATTCTTCGGCGCCGGCGTCAGGGCGGCTAGTCGGGAGTGAACGAACCCGCGACCTCCCGGCACCGGCGCGTCACACCGGTAGAGGCCGAACGCGCGCCGCCAGTCGGCGCCGGTCAGGCGAATCTCCAGCTGCGCGCCCTCGCGGTGCAGCAGGAACTGCCCGGCTAGACGGTCGGCCAGGCGGTAGGGCAGGGTGCTCGAACTTTCCGAGTAGTACCACCTGCGGGACAGGTTATTGACGGCTGGATTGGTGACGACTGGATTGGTGACGGTTGGATTGGTGACGGGAGGATTGGTGACGACTGGATTGGTGACGACTGGATTGGTGACGGCTGGATTGGTGACGACTGGATTGGTGACGGTTGGATTGGTGACGGGAGGATTGGTGACGACTGGATTGGTGACGGCTGGATTGGTGACTGGGGGATTGGTAACGGGAGGATTGGTGAAAGGAGGATTGGTGACGGTTGGATTGAGTCCGTTAGAGAGAGTGATCAAAGTGTTCAGAAAGTAACCAGAGAGTGCTCAGAGAAATCAGAGGATGCTTAGAGAAATCAGAGAGTGCTCAAAGAGTAATCACAGAGAGCTCAGGGAAATCAGAGAGTGCTTAGAGAAATCAGAGAGTGCTCAAAGAGTAATCACAGAGAGCTCAGGGAAATCAGAGGGTGCTTAGAGAAATCAGAGAATGCTCAAAGAGTGCTCAAACTAATCAGAGAGTGCTCAAACTAATTAGAGAGTGCTCAGAGAGTAATCAGAGAGTGCTCAGAGAGTAATCACAGAGTGCTCAGAGAGTAATCAGAGAGTGCTCAGAGAGTAATCACAGAGTGCTCAGAGAGTAATCAGAGAGTGCTCAGAGAGTAATTAGAGAGTGCTCAGAGAGTAATCAGAGAGTGCTCAGAGAGTAATCAGAGAGTGCTCAGAGAGTAATTAGAGAGTGCTCAGAGAGTAATCAGAAAGTGCTCAGAGAGTAATCAGAGAGTGCTCAGAGAGTAATTAGAGAGTGCTCAGAGAGTAATCAGAGAGTGCTCAGAGAGTAATCAGAGAGTGCTCAGAGAGTAATCAGAGAGTGCTCAGAGAGTAATTAGAGAGTGCTCAGAGAGTAATCAGAAAGTGCTCAGAGAGTAATCAGAGAGTGCTCAGAGAGTAATCAGAGAGTGCTCAGAGAGTAATCAGAGAGTGCTCAGAGAGTAATTAGAGAGTGCTCAGAGAGTAATCAGAAAGTGCTCAGAGAGTAATCAGAGAGTGCTCAGAGAGTAATTAGAGAGTGCTCAGAGAGTAATCAGAGAGTGCTCAGAGAGTAATCAGAGAGTGCTCAGAGAGTAATTAGATAGTGCTCAGAGAGTAATCAGAGAGTGCTCAGAGAGTAATTAGAGAGTGCTCAGAGAGTAATCAGAAAGTGCTCAGAGAGTAATCAGAGAGTGCTCAGAGAGTAATTAGAGAGTGCTCAGAGAGTAATCAGAGAGTGCTCAGAGAGTAATCAGAGAGTGCTCAGAGAGTAATCAGAGAGTGCTCAGAGAGTAATTAGAGAGTGCTCAGAGAGTAATCAGAAAGTGCTCAGAGAGTAATCAGAGAGTGCTCAGAGAGTAATTAGAGAGTGCTCAGAGAGTAATCAGAGAGTGCTCAGAGAGTAATCAGAGAGTGCTCAGAGAGTAATTAGAGAGTTCTCAGAGAGTAATCAGAGAGTGCTCAGAGACTAATCAGAGAGTGCTCAGAGAGTAATTAGAGAGTGCTCAGAGAGTAATCAGAAAGTGCTCAGAGAGTAATCAGAGAGTGCTCAGAGACTAATCAGAGAGTGCTCAGAGAGTAATCAGAGAGTGCTCAGAGAGTAATCAGAAAGTGCTCAGAGAGTAATCAGAGAGTGCTCAGAGACTAATCAGAGAGTGCTCAGAGAGTATTTAGAAAGTGCTCAGAGAGTAATCAGAGAGTGCTCAGAGACTAATCAGAGAGTGCTCAGAGAGTAATTAGAGAGTGCTCAGAGAGTAATCAGAAAGTGCTCAGAGAGTAATCAGAGAGTGCTCAGAGAGTAATTAGAGAGTGCTCAGAGAGTAATCAGAGAGTGCTCAGAGAGTAATCAGAGAGTGCTCAGAGAGTAATTAGAGAGTTCTCAGAGAGTAATCAGAGAGTGCTCAGAGACTAATCAGAGAGTGCTCAGAGAGTAATTAGAGAGTGCTCAGAGAGTAATCAGAAAGTGCTCAGAGAGTAATCAGAGAGTGCTCAGAGACTAATCAGAGAGTGCTCAGAGAGTAATTAGAGAGTGCTCAGAGAGTAATCAGAAAGTGCTCAGAGAGTAATCAGAGAGTGCTCAGAGACTAATCAGAGAGTGCTCAGAGAGTAATCAGAAAGTGCTCAGAGAGTAATCAGAGAGTGCTCAGAGACTAATCAGAGAGTGCTCAGAGAGTAATTAGAGAGTGCTCAGAGAGTAATCAGAAAGTGCTCAGAGAGTAATCAGAGAGTGCTCAGAGACTAATCAGAGAGTGCTCAGAGAGTATTTAGAAAGTGCTCAGAGAGTAATCAGAGAGTGCTCAGAGACTAATCAGAGAGTGCTCAGAGAGTAATCAGAAAGTGCTCAGAGAGTAATCAGAGAGTGCTCAGAGACTAATCAGAGAGTGCTCAGAGAGTAATTAGAGAGTGCTCAGAGAGTAATCAGAGAGTGCTCAGATAGTAATCAGAGAGTGCTCAGAGAGTAATCAGAAAGTGCTCAGAGAGTAATCAGAGAGTGCTCAGAGACTAATCAGAGAGTGCTCAGAGAGTAATCAGATATAGCTCGTAGCAATCGAAACGGAAGCGGAGAGGCCGCAGAACAAAAATGTCCCATTGAGAAAAGCTCCATCTGAACTCAGCTGTCGCTGTTGAATCACTCTCAGCCCCCATCAATCAAAATGCGCCCCAACTCAACCGAACAAGGCCTGCTAGCTGAGAGAGCGGCACACACAGACCAGGCAATTGATAGTCTGTCATGTTTCGCGCAGAAGCAGCAAGAGGCAACGAACGGTTGGGGGAGACACTCATCTACAAATAGGTAAGTGGTCAGGATTTTCCAAGCGACTGACGCTGGCAAACAGTGAGTGGGCTTAGCTGGCATAGGGGGGGGGAGGGTTGGGAGAAAGTTCCCCAACCCCGCTCTGATAGCTCTACCTGTCGGAATTAATTCCGGCCGTCTCCCGCTTAAACCTAGTATTTAAGACGGCTTTAGTAGAAAAGTATAAGGTCGTCAGTATAAGCAACCTTTACCCGAGTGGCTTGGCACTAATAGAGCTTATGAGTGCACGCGTCTAGCTTGGAATCGGATACCTCTGGGACGGGATCGGGGCGGGGGGCGGTGTCAAGGTGGGTAGCTACTGTAAATTGTAGGCAGGCGGCATTTCAAATGCAACAGGGCTTGCTGAAGAGAGAGAGAGAGAGAGAGAGAGAGATAGCAGAGTGAATGATGCTGAATGATGGTAAAGAAATCAGAATCCAAATAATTCCAAAAGATATGGTACAGCGTTAATCAGTTTTAATGTCCCCAGCTCTAGTGGTCCTCTCTGTCAGTTTGGTAACTGCTGTGGCTTTGTGGCTTATCTCTGATTCCTCTCTTCCATCCGTGTGTTACTCTCTTCTATCCTGTGTCACTCTCTTCCATCCGTGTGTTACTCTCTTCTATCCTTGTGTCACTCTCTTCCATCCTGTGTCACTCTCTTCTATCCTTGTGTCACTCTCTTCTATCCTTGTGTCACTCTCTTCCATCCTGCGTCACTCTCTTCTATCCTGTGTCACTCTCTTCTATCCTGTGTCACTCTCTTCTATCCTTGTGTCACTCTCTTCTATCCTTGTGTCACTCTCTTCTATCCTTGTGTCACTCTCTTCCATCCTGTGTCACTCTCTTCTATCCTTGTGTCACCCTCTTCTATCCTTGTGTCACTCTCTTCTATCCTAGTGTCACTCTCTTCTATCCTAGTGTCACTCTCTTCTATCCTGTGTCGTTCTCTTCTGTCCTGTGTCACTCTCTTCCATCCGTGTGTCACTCTCTTCAATCCGTGTGTCGCTCTTTTCCTCTCTGTGTCACTCTCCTCCATCCTGCCGTCACTCTCTTCCATCCTGCCGTCACTCTCTTCCATCCTGCCGTCACTCTCTTCTATCCTGTGTCACTCTCTTCTATCTTTGTGTCACTCTCTTCCATCTTTGTGTCACTCTCTTCTATCCTTGTGTCACTCTCTTCTATCCTGTGTCGTTCTCTTCTGTCCTGTGTCACTCTCTTCCATCCGTGTGTCACTCTCTTCAATCCGTGTGTCGCTCTTTTCCTCTCTGTGTCACTCTCCTCCATCCTGCCGTCACTCTCTTCCATCCTGCCGTCACTCTCTTCCTCTGTGAGCCACTCTCTTTTATCCTTGTGTCACTCTTCCATCCTGCGTCACTCTCTCCTTTGTCACTCTCTCCACTGTCACTCTCTTTGTCTCTCTGTCACACCCCTTCCCCCATCTTTCACCTTCCACTCACTTCTGTCTACTTAATCGCTCTCCTAAACGTTTGATCACTCAAATACCGGCCTCCTATCCTACCGTCCACCTCTCGCGTCGCACCACAAGTCAGTCAGAAAAATATTAATAAAAGCAGTAACGATGCAGCTTCACACACTGCAGCAGATTCGCACGCACACACAAAAACTTTTATTAAGCAACAGTTCGGCTACACAGTTGGCGTGTGTGTGTGGGGACACCCCCTGCTGGACAGATGGACAAACGCATAAACACCCCGGGTAAAAAAACTGATGAAGAAAAAAGAAGAAAAAAAAGCACATCCAAATCTATGAGGAGGAATCTACTAAGAAAGAAAAATGGCTTTCGCCAAGGAGACCGGAAACTAGAATGTGGATTGTCAACTCCGCTTCAAGAGCACTCCAGCGTCTGGTTCAAAGAGTCTCCCTGCCGCAGATCTCCAAATCGTGAGGATTTGTTTTTCTCGTCTGTCTGGCGAGGGAAGAAAAACTGGCAACATCTGGGCTGCATCTGGCTGTGTGGAATACGCTATGCACTATGGCTTAGCCATAGTGTAAATGTAAACAGCACCAGCGGCCGAGCACAGAGGGTGGTCTCCATCGCCCCTATCAATCCCAGTTATCTTCGCCCTTCCTTTCTCTCTCTCTCTCTCCGGAGCTGAGGCTCCCACAAGTGGTGACGGATCGATTGGCTGACCCCGGGGAGAAAATGAAAATTTCACAATAGTACCCTAAAATCATGCATACGATTTGTCATCTCTTCAGTTGAACTGGGTTTTATTATTTAAGAAATATTCTAAAAATTAGTTCTTCTGAAATGGGATTCTGAGAAACTGGGATTGGTTGTTAACCGGCAAAGGAGAATATTTTATTGGATTGCTGACGGATAAAGTGGTGACGGATAGATTAGTGACGGATAGATAGATAACGGATAGATTGGTGACGGATAGATTAGTGACGGATAGATTAGTGACGCATAGATTAGTGACGGATAGATTGGTGACGGATAGATTGGTGAAGTATACATTGGTGACGGATAGATTGGTGACGGATAGATTGGTGACGGATAAAGTGGTGACGGATAGATTAGTGACGGATAGATAGATAACGGATAGATTGGTGACGGATAGATTAGTGACGGATAGATTAGTGACGCATAGATTAGTGACGGATAGATTGGTGACGGATAGATTGGTGAAGTATACATTGGTGACGGATAGATTGGTGACGGATAGATTGGTGACGGATAGATTGGTGACGGATAGATTGGTGACGGATAGATTGGTGACGGATAGATTGGTGACAGATAGATTGATGACGGATAGATTGGTGACAGATAGATTGATGACGGATAGATTGGTGACGGATAGATTGGTGACAGATAGATTGGTGACGGATAGATTGGTGACGGATTCATTGGTGACGGATAGATTGGTGACGGATAGATTGGTGACGGATAGATTGGTGACGGATAGATTGGTGACAGATAGATTGATGACGGATAGATTGGTGACAGATAGATTGATGACGGATAGATTGGTGACGGATAGATTGGTGACAGATAGATTGGTGACGGATAGATTGGTGACAGATAGATTGGTGACGGATGGATTGGTGACGGATAGATTGGTGACAGATAGATTGGTGACGGATAGATTGGTGACAGATAGATTGGTGACGGATAGATTGGTGACGGATAGATTGGTGACGGATAGATTGGTGACGGATAGATTGGTGACAGATAGATTGGTGACGGATAGATTGGTGACAGATAGATTGGTGACGGATAGATTGGTGACGGATAGATTGGTGACGGATCTTGGAATCTGATAACAAAATAATATCAGGAATCTTGCATATACTCTATCGTCTCTGCAGCTCCAGCTAGAGTTATTATTTTTATGAAAGAGATTCTAAGAAAATGAGATTTCCTGATTCTAAGAAACTGGGGGAATTATTACCCGACAAAGGTAGATTCGTTCTCATTCCCTCATTGATCGAGAAGCATATGCATGCATAGCGGAAAGAAGCGGAAAGAAGCTCACGCAAAAGCAAGATAGCCTCCATTTCTACCCCCCCCCCACGCCAACTTTGTGTCGCATTGCTGCCTTGAGAACTCTGTACAGCCCAGCTAGCTCATTCAAAACCAAAGTAAGGCTGTCTATTAATCCCATATAATTTGACTCTCGCGTTGATCGCTTGAATTTAGACACTTGAAAATGCAAGCAGTTTGAATGGGAATCGGCATTATGGGGCTGATTGTTGCATTCCAGTGTCGAGTATTGCGCAGTCAGACTCGTGTGCGCGAGCAAAGTATTTGGCCTTTCTCACTTTGCATAGGAGATAAGAGGGTTCAAGCTGGGTGATAGGCTAAGAGTGGGGAGAGAAAAGGAAGAAATGAAGAGGAAGAGAAGTGAGGAGAGGAAAAATCAAAGGGAGCGGAAGACAAGAGAGGGAGCGGAAGAGAAGAGAGGGAGAGGGCGAGAAGAGAGGAAGAGATGAGAGGCAAAGGGAGAGATGAGAGGGAGAGTGATAGGGAGAGAAGATAGGGAGAGGGAGAGACAAAGGGGGAAATGAGAGGAGGAGGAAGAGGGAGAGAAGAGAGGGAGAGATGAGAGGGAGAGAGGAGAGGCAGAGATAAGAGGGAGAGAGGAGGATGGGATGGGAGGAAGAGAAGAGAGGGAGAGAGGATATGCAGAGATGAGAAGGAGAGAGAGAGAGGGAGAGGGAGATATGAGAAGGAGAGGGGGAGAGGAGAGGGAGAGAAGAGAGGGAGAGAGGAGAGGGAGAGAGGGAGAGAAGAGAGGGAGAGATGAGAGGGAGAGATGAGAGGGAGAGAAGAGAGGGAGAGAGGGAGAGATGAGAGGGAGAGTGGAGAGGAAGAGGAGGAGATGAGATGAGAGGGGGAGAAGAGAGGGAGAGAGGGAGAGATGAGAGGCAAAGGGAGAGATGAGAGGCAAAGGGAGAGATGAGAGGCAAAGGGAGAGATGAGAGGGAGAGGTAAGAAATAAGCATCACGAGCAGAGGAGATTGAGAGCGAGAAGGCAGACAAAGATGGACAGAGAAAGTGAAGCCGAATTCAGGCAGAAAGCAAAGCTCTGATAAGCGGAGCCACGGCGGCGCCAGTATTGCAGCCATAGCAACGGAGAAATCAGCCAGCTGCCAGTCCACAAGGGTCTCCGCAACAGAACCGGATTTTGTAATAAACGTAAGCGGTGCTCCCTATATAGGATAAGCAAATGTCCGTCCCTATTCCTGGACGCCTGGAGTACAGAGATCTTGCGGATATAAGTTTATTTTCTACTCAAAAGAGTCATCTTTCTCGATGATTTTGAGTAAAATTTCGAATCTTTTTTTCTTTGCTAATAAATTGTTATCCCATTACTCCAAAGAAATGGTCGATATACCCGAAATAAAAAATATCCCAATATCCGTCAGATTCCAATGTTCTCATTGTATGTATCCCCAATATCCCCAATATTTCCATTTTTCAGCATCCCAAATATTTTCAATATCCTCAATGTCCCCATACTCCAAACATCCCGATCCTAAATATCCCCAATATCCCTGATATTTTCTTTTATCCCAAATATGCCGAATATCCTAAATATCCTCCATATCCCCAATATCCCTGATATTTTCAATATTCCCAGTATCCCAATATCCTAAATATCCCTAATATCTCCAATATCCCCGATGTCCCCAATATGCCAAATATCTCCAATATTTTCAATATCCTCAAACCTCACAATATCCCAAATGTCCCAAATGTCCAAAATATCTCAAATACCAAAAATATTCCAAACATCTCAAATATCCTCAATCTCCCAATTACTCCCAATATCCCAAATACCCCAATATCCCAATATCCCAGATATTCCAATATTTTCAATACACCAAATATTCCGATATCCTACATCCCGAACATCCCGAATGTCCCGCATCTTCAACATCATCATTAAGTTCATCTCTGCCCGTGCTCACTCGAGAATATTTGCGCCATGTACCAAACATTTTTTTGAAAATATTACCCTATGAAAAAGTTACAAAACCCCCCACTGGAAACAAAAGGCTTTTGTCCCCTGCGGCTAAAAAAAGCATTTCCCTAGTTTGTGCAGACAGCTTTCTAGAACGGAACAGATCCGAGGGAACAATGGCAACCAGCTCCCTTTGCTCAGCTCCGCTGGGGAGTGCAAGGCATTGGCAAAATGCGCCGCTAACTCTGGCAAGGACACAAAATCGCTGGCGATGGTGAAACTGTAAAAAAATCTGGTTAAAAAGTGCTCTACAGTTAATCTGGTGAGCTCTGCCGCTACTCAAAACTGCCGGATTAGCAACGGGATTAGCGTGACCCAGAAGACATTGTGCAGTGTGACTCATTCCTAACAAATCAGACCAATGTCATAGCAGCCATCCCGGAGTTGGCTCTCAGATCCGTCATCCTACACTGGAATACTCACAGCACAAGTAGAGGGAAAATGGGCTATGCAGTTAGTAGTTGAAGAGCTGCAGTTTACATGTAGCTCGTAGTGGAGAGAGTGGAGAGAAAGCGCACATAGTGGAACCAATTGAGTTTCCCTCGTCCCGCAACTCTTCTCAGACAATTCTTGCCAATACACTTCAGCAACAACAAAACTGACGACCTGTGGGGCCCTGGCAGTGCTTACTCAAGTTGGGTCCTTGGCAGCCGGTCAATCTCACAGCGGAAGACCACCGTGTCATTGCGGCCGGCCTGCTTGTCCTCTGGCTGATGGCTGAACACGGCGCTGACATCTGCAAATTTGCCGATGAAGAGGGAAGCAGATTAGTATCTGTGAATGGGGAAGGTTCCGTTTTCAGTCCGGCCGCCTGTCTCTCCCAGACTCCGTTAGCTCCATCAATCACAAATCGTTGAGGGTGACTCACTCCGGGTCAAACGCGCCAAGGCCGCATCCCGAACCTCATTCCCCAATCTGAAGGGTTTCAAGTCCAGGCGAACACCTAGATTCCAATTTCTGTCTGACTGTCTCTCAGTGTGTGTCTAATCAAGGCTTACGCAACTGCAGCGGGCAACTCAATTCAATCAAATCAATTTCTAGCTGTAAATTAAGTGCCGCATTACTAAGAGATTGCTGGCCAAAGTGTATATGGCAATGCGAGCCGAGTTTGGAATGACTTTTTGGTCAGACTGGATGCTGCACCGGTGTCAGACTGGATGCTACACCGGTGTCAGACTGGATGCTGCACCGGTGTCAGACTGGATGCTACACCGGTGTCAGACTGGATGCTGCTACACCGGTGTCAGACTGGATGCTACACCGGTGTCAGACTGGATGCTACACCGGTGTCAGACTGGATGCTGCTACACCGGTGTCAGACTGGATGCTACACCGGTGTCAGACTGGATGCTACACCGGTGTCAGACTGGATGCTGCTACACCGGTGTCAGATTGGATGCTGCTGCACCGGTGTCAGACTGGATGCTACACCGGTGTCAGACTGGATGCTGCTGCACCGGTGTCAGACTGGATGCTACACCGGTGTCAGACTGGATGCTACACCGGTGTCAGACTGGATGCTGCTACACCGGTGTCAGACTGGATGCTACACCGGTGTCAGACTGGATGCTACACCGGTGTCAGACTGGATGCTACACCGGTGTCAGACTGGATGCTGCTACACCGGTGTCAGACTGGATGCTACACCGATGTCAGACTGGATGCTACACCGGTGTCAGACTGGATGCTGCTACACCGGTGTCAGACTGGATGCTACACCGGTGTCAGACTGGATGCTACACCGGTGTCAGACTGAATGCTGCTACACCGGTGTCAGATTGGATGCTGCTGCACCGGTGTCAGACTGGATGCTACACCGGTGTCAGACTGGATGCTGCTGCACCGGTGTCAGACTGGATGCTACACCGGTGTCAGACTGGATGCTGCTGCACCGGTGTCAGACTGGATGCTACACAGGTTTCAGACTGGATGCTACACCGGTGTCAGACTGGATGCTGCTACACCGGTGTCGGATTGGATGCTACACCGGTGTCAGACTGGATGCTGCTACACCGGTGTCAGACTGGATGCTACACCGGTGTCAGACTGGATGCTGCTACACCAGTGTCAGACTGGATGCTACACCGGTGTCAGACTGGATGCTACACCGGTGTCAGACTGGATGCTACACCGGTGTCAGACTGGATGCTGCTACACCGGTGTCAGATTGGATGCTGCTGCACCGGTGTCAGACTGGATGCTACACCGGTGTCAGACTGGATGCTGCTGCACCGGTGTCAGACTGGATGCTACACCGGTGTCAGACTGGATGCTACACCGGTGTCAGACTGGATGCTGCTACACCGGTGTCGGATTGGATGCTACACCGGTGTCAGACTGGATGCTGCTACACCGGTGTCAGACTGGATGCTACACCGGTGTCAGACTGGATGCTGCTACACCGGTGTCAGACTGGATGCTACACCGGTGTCAGACTGGATGCTACACCGGTGTCAGACTGGATGCTGCTACACCGGTGTCGGATTGGATGCTACACCGGTGTCAGACTGGATGCTGCTACACCGGTGTCAGATTGGATGCTGCTACACCGGTGTCAGACTGGATGCTACACCGGTGTCAGACTAGATGCTACACCGGTGTCAGACTGGATGCTGCTACACCGGTGTCAGACTGGATGCTACACCGGTGTCAGACTGGATGCTGCTACACCGGTGTCAGACTGGATGCTACACCGGTGTCAGACTGGATGCTACACCGGTGTCAGACTGGATGCTGCTACACCGGTGTCAGATTGGATGCTGCTGCACCGGTGTCAGACTGGATGCTACACCGGTGTCAGACTGGATGCTGCTACACCGGTGTCAGATTGGATGCTGCTGCACCGGTGTCAGACTGGATGCTACACCGGTGTCAGACTGGATGCTACACAGGTGTCAGACTGGATGCTACACCGGTGTCAGACTGGATGCTGCTACACCGGTGTCAGATTGGATGCTGCTGCACCGGTGTCAGACTGGATGCTACACCGGTGTCAGACTGGATGCTGCTACACCGGTGTCAGATTGGATGCTGCTGCACCGGTGTCAGACTGGATGCTACACCGGTGTCAGACTGGATGCTACACAGGTGTCAGACTGGATGCTACACCGGTGTCAGACTGGATGCTGCTACACCGGTGTCGGATTGGATGCTACACCGGTGTCAGACTGGATGCTGCTACACCGGTGTCAGACTGGATGCTACACCGGTGTCAGACTGGATGCTGCTACACCGGTGTCAGACTGGATGCTACACCGGTGTCAGACTGGATGCTACACCGGTGTCAGACTGGATGCTGCTACACCGGTGTCAGACTGGATGCTGCTACACCAGTGTCAGACTGGATGCTACACCGGTGTCAGACTGGATGCTACACCGGTGTCAGACTGGATGCTGCTACACCGGTGTCGGATTGGATGCTACACCGGTGTCAGACTGGATGCTGCTACACCGGTGTCAGACTGGATGCTACACCGGTGTCAGACTGGATGCTGCTACACCAGTGTCAGACTGGATGCTACACCGGTGTCAGACTGGATGCTACACCGGTGTCAGACTGGATGCTGCTACACCGGTGTCAGACTGGATGCTACACCGATGTCAGACTGGATGCTACACCGGTGTCAGACTGGATGCTGCTACACCGGTGTCAGACTGGATGCTACACCGGTGTCAGACTGGATGCTGCTACACCGGTGTCAGATTGGATGCTGCTACACCGGTGTCAGACTGGATGCTACACCGGTGTCAGACTGGATGCTACACCGGTGTCAGACTGGATGCTACACCGGTGTCAGACATCCCACAAAACTACATTCAGCAGTTCTCAAATACAAAGTATATCATCTGGATTAGTTAGAATTGGAAGTTGAACTTTTACTGTGGCCACATTGAACTCAATAAACTTTTAATCCCAATGGGCCGAAATTTCGCTCTGGCAAAAATATACTAGAAAGGGCTGGCTACGAACTGGCAAAATGTATACATTTTAAATTTGAATTCTTTGAGACGCCACGAGCAGGCAACAGACAGCAGACAGCAGACAGCAGACAGCGGAAAGAAGACAGCAGACAGCAGACAGCAGACAGAAGACAGCAGACAGCAGACAGCAGACAGAAGACAGCAGACAGCAGACAGAAGAGAGCAGACAGAAGACAGCAGACAACAGACAGAAGACAGCAGACAGCAGACAGCAGACAGAAGACAGCTGAGCAGGGAGCAGAGAGCAGAGAGCAGACAGAAGACAGCAGATAGAAGACAGCAGACAACAGACATCAGAGAGCAGACAGCAGAGAGCAGAGAGCAGACAGCAGACAGCAGACAGAAGACAGAAGACAACAGACATCAGACAGCAGAGAGCAGACATCAGAGAGCAGACAGAAGACAGCAGATAGAAGACAGCAGACAACAGTCAGCAGACACTCAGGATTAGGTTGGGTGACAAAGTCCCCAGGAGCACTCACTCCACTAAATTTCAGTTGCTATCAAACTCTGACACTGTTGGAATTGGAATTTTTTAAAACATAAACGGGAAGAAGACGCGATAGACGGGATGGCTGCAATCGTACAGGTGGGTTAAAAAATGCGCCGCGCAACGCTCTCGGCAACAACAGCGCGGACACCGACAGAACAGAACCGCATATAAAATCTGTTTAGTCCCTGATTTACATTATTATTTCCGGGGGGGAGGGGCATGAAGAATCCAACGCCGACATCCACGAATAGGAGGCCACTGGGAATGTCAGTCCCAGAGTTTGCAACAGCAGCAGTCTTTTGCTTCGTCCGCTGTCGGCTGTCTTTTTTCTCTCCCACTCTCTCTCTCTCTCTCTCTCTCTCTCTCTCTCTCTCTCTCTCTCTCTCTCTCTCTCTCTCTCTCTCTCTCTCTCTCTCTCTCTCTCTCTCTCTCTCTCTCTCTCTCTCTCTCTCTCTCTGTGTGTGTGTTTATCTTCGTTTCCCGCATTGCCATGCTTGGCAACCGTCCCCATTGCCTCCTCTGATGCTGCCACACGCGAAGTCACTGAGACTGAATCTGGTGCTATGCCGCCAAGTCTCCGAGATCAGTCAGTCAAGTCATTGGGGCTTCGAATTGCCGCCAAAATCGTTTTAGATAATCCATGGACCCGGACAGGTGTTGAGACAAATAATATCAAACTGATTTCATGGATTTCTAAAGTGTCGAGAATCCGGACTGGAATGTTGTGGTTGAATTGTCGAAAACTCTTGGTTCCATAATAATAATTCATTACACCTGCACTCATGAGCAGATGTCTGCGCAACCGACAGCTCAGCCGCAGCTATTGCGCGGCGCATCTGAAGGCTGCGTACGGCTGTTCAGTCCAAGGACTGGGGGTCGCCACACACAGCCTCAATTATCCCAGCTAATGCTGGAACCCATTTTACAGCTGGTTGAGCTGAAGCAATGCAGAGTTAAGTGCCTTGCTCAAGGACACAAATTGTTTCCAGTGGGATCGGGAATCGAACCCCCGACCTTCAAGTCCTGAGTCCGACGCTCTGACCGCTAGGCTACACCCCCTTTGGGTCCATGGACTAATTGAAAGGTCGATATCGGAACCTGGACTACATGAACTTCGATGGAACATTGAAAACCTGGACTGAAAGGAACTCTTTTTAGCCGAGGCAGTTGTCCATGGACTAATAGAATAGTGAGAACTGGGCCTAGTCAAGCGACTAACTGGTAGTCCATGGAACACATTATAACGATGAAAACCTGGACTCGAAGAGAGCTAAGGACTCAAACTCAATCACTCTCTAGAGTCTAAATAAATAAAATCTAATCATGACGTTAGTAGTCCTTGAATAATTGACCCGATCTAGCCACCGCGACAAGGCAAGCCGAAGAAGCCGTTTCCGGATTGTGAGAACATGGCGTCAAGACAGCTCTCGAGGGAGTGAATTGCTATAAAGTCAAGGCATTGGAAATGAAGGGGCGGAGTTAGCCACCCGCCTCCTGCCTGGCATGCAGCTGCAAATTTCTATTTCAATACATTGTTTTTTGCGTGAGCCTCACCCAACCCACTGAGCTGTCACAAGCAACACATTGTTGAGCGCATGCGCATATATAAAAATTCATTCTCAAACGCTACCGTTTCTTCAAGTTTTACTGCTTGAAGTCTGGCCCAATAGCTAAGCGAGTTTCTGACTGGGAGGACTTCTCACAGTGGCCTCGTGTGGCGTGTGAAAACCATTATTAATCAATACCATTATGTCTACACAGGGGTGGCGCCAAAAACCAGTATATCTACACAGGAATGGAGCCAAAACCATTGTATAGCTACATGGGGATGGCGCCAAAACCATTGTATAGCTACATGGGGATGGCGCCAAACCATTGTATAGCTACATGGGGATGGCGCCAAAACCAGTATATATCTACATGGGGATGGCGCCAAAACCAGTATATATCTACATGGGGATGGCGCCGAAACCAGTATATATCTACATGGGGATGGCGCCGAAACCAGTATATATCTACATAGGGATGGCGCCAAAACCAGTATATATCTACATGGGGATGGCGCCGAAACCAGTATATATCTACATGGGGATGGCGCCGAAACCAGTATATATCTACATAGGGATGGCGCCAAAACCATTGTATATCTACATGGGGAGGGCACCAAAACCAGTATATCTCACAAGCAATTCTCAGTGTGGCAGTCCGACTACGAGCAGCGCCCACCGACTCCAGCCGTAGCGCGCAGTGATAGGTCCCAATGTCCGGCTGTTCGACTTCCGTCTGAATAGTCTTGGCTATGTATAGCGAATTATTGGATAGCAGATGGCTGGAATGCAAATAGGACAGATTAACAAACAAATTAAATGTAATTAGACACAGCAGGAAATTAGGGTTGGATGTATAGTACCGTAAATCAAACGGGAAAACTCACACTCTGTTGGAAGCGCTATGGGACAAGCCAAGCATGGGCTTGTCGTTGTGATACCACGTGACATCGACCGAGCTTTTCAAAGACTGCACAACTTCGTAGGCGCAGTCGAATCTCACCGGCTGGCCTCGGACGGCGAGCGCGTTCTGAGGCTCATGGATGAACCGGAGATTAGCGAACTCTCTCGCTCCTGAATGTGTTGAAATTAAATTTTTCAAGCGATTAAATTCTTTAGTTTTCTTGAAGGATAAAAATTTATTAATACCAACTGCTTAAAACTTGGACCATTTTATTTATTCCAGGCCTATAATAGTTTAATATGTAATTTATACTTTAGGCTCGATTTTTAAAAATTTAAAAAATCAAAGATTAAAATTTAAATTACATTTCAATTAAGTTTTTAAATAACCTTTAAAGTTTTCATTTTAGAAAAAATATTAGGATTTAAAAGAAATTAGTGTTAAAATCATAGTAAAAAAATTAAAGGCCTAAAAATTAAGAATAAAATTCTTATTATTTTTTAAATACACACATTTTTCCTTAGAAAATTGAAAGGAGAATTTTAAATGAGCTACTTTTTTGCATGCTTTGAAAAATTACTCACCTAGTTCTTTAGGCTGCAATTGAAAAAATAACAAAACAAGCAGGTAGGTACTCGTAAATTTCTTAAACATGTTATGCAGAAATAAAAGAAATCTTCTATTTCCGAAGCTCCGCCCCGTTCTATATCTCTTACTTTATCTGAAATACATGGCTCCTGTCGGTGGTACTGGTACGTCTATAGCTATTCGAGTATGTATACTCGTGAATAAATAAAAATACTTAGCAGCAATTTTTCGGATACTTTGCAGCGAAGTTTATGAATAACTTACACTACATACTATGGGATTCAGTGTATGCGTCGATTTTTAGCGTGCAATCGCAAAACTCAGATTGACATTGAAAAATTGAAAACTAAGAACGCGATGTTTTTGCATTAAAACAAAAATCAACACGTTTGCTAAAAATTTAGCCATAAGTTGTTTAAGGAAAAAACACCTAAATAAACTACCCATCAGAATAAGCTCTATGCTAAGCAGAAAGTAGAATAAACTAATACATTTTCGCATGAACTTCTTAAAACTCACGGACTCTGGCTTCAACATTTACAGAATATTATAGCATTTTGCAGTCAAGTTTGAACTGCGGGCATTCAAATTAGACGCTTGACCAGATCTCACTGCTGGCACAAATGCTATCTATGGCCTAGACAAAATCACACTGGTGGGCACTCAATTTAGACAAGGGGCATTCAAATTAGACAAGTTCTCAGGCGCATTGGCTGGGCAATTCAAGATCGTGTTGCGTCTGTTGTCAGACAACCATTCTGTGAACCCTGAACTATGAAGATAAGAACAAGTTATAACAAAGTAAGCATGTGTGAACAAACAAAACAGGGTGCTCAGCACATCAATGAACAAGAGTCTCACAAGAGTCTCATCTGATAGAGAATTCAAACGATGTCTTCATTTGCCAGACAGCGTGGGATGAAGCGGAGCGTGTGCTGATACCAGTGAACGCACTTCAGTGGAGTCACGTCATCCATCGCGATTTCCCCGCACCTCTGCAGCACCATCAGTCTCCATTGAACGGCAGTCATGTCAGGAGGCGGAACAGCCAATTCTCTCTGAACTTCAGGATTGGACAGCTGCCTCTTGACTGCTGATTTAAAGGCACTGTGAGCCAGTTCAACTGGGTTCAGGAAAGGAGAGTAAGGTGGTAAGATCTTCAATTCAATTCGACCAACCCACTCCTCCGGGATTTGCAATCCGTCGTGGATTGTCCATGGTCTTTCTCTCTGGCACACATAGACTTTCCGCTGCTTGTCTAATTTGAATGCCCGTTGTCTAAATTGAGTGCCCGTCAGTGTGTTTCAGTTTGTGCCACAGACATAAAGTTCTGCTTGACTTGGGGACGGATTCTGAAATTTGGCTCTTCCCTTCTTGTCTAATTTGAATGCCCGCAGTTCAAACTTGACTGCAAAATGCTATAATAAGCATTTATACATCGAACTTGTACTTAATAATTGTTTGTTGCTTAAGCCTTAGGCTATATTAGTAAAACGGGATGCACATACACACGCACACGCTCAAAAAAGTTTCATCGCCCGGCCGCGTTACCTTTCCAGTTTCAGCTGCATCAATAAAACGCAACACCATGACTACGTACTTATGTAGCATGCAGGGCTGTCCCGGGGGGACACAGCGGGAAGGCGCGAACGCCCATTCCGCAAACTTATGTAGCATACTAAATTTCTAACTCAACATGAATAGTTTGGAAAATCATATATTATTTTAAATAGCATAGGGATTAATATTATTCAACTTTGCAGTACTATTATATAACTACTATACATCACAGGCACGTGTGTACATATCGTGTACTATACATATATGCATGTGCATAGTACACTGTAAGTATGCGCAGGCCACAGGGGCGTAGCCAGTTGGCATTGGCATTGGCCCTCTGAAATTAAAAATAGGCCGGTAAAAATTATGGTGACCCCTTGCACGCGGGTTTACATTACAGGGTAATAATTGGTCAGTGACTGGGACTCTTTACCAACCCTTCCCCAGTCCCTGGGAGAAAAGTTCCCCAGCACATGATTTTGTTGCTGACAGCGGATCTGACTTTGCTAAATAATTTTACTTAGGTACATAACAAACAACTAAGTTAATTGTGGTATAATTTAAGGCCAAGACTTTTTAAAAATGCACTTTTTTGGTGCGTCTAGCAGCTGCCTCCGTGGCGCAATCGGCTAGCGCGTTCGGCTGTTAACCGAAAGGTTGGTGGTTCGAGCCCACCCGGGGGCGGAAGTTTTTGTAGAATGTTTGGAATCACATAACATTTTAACTGCTAAAGGCTTCCGAAAAAAAATTTTTTGTGATGCAGGAAGCAGAAGCCTTAATATAGGTTCTGGCACGTTATGAAAATCACCCCATAGTGACAGCCCATTGTCGCATGTATTCAGAAATTAATTTCCCATACTGTTTTAACTTTTAGATTTGTGTCTATTACTATTTTGTTTATTGTGCTTTTCTGTAAGCACGGGCTATCAGTAATTGAAAAATGCAAAAGAATGGGCTCAGCCGGGATTTGAACCCGGGACCTCTCGCACCCAAAGCGAGAATCATACCCCTAGACCACTGAGCCGCCTGTTCAATCGGCTGCAAGTTTTGCGTCTTAACAAAATTTCTGCTATTTCTAAAAGATCATGTCGAGCAGCGCATGTACAAACACAAATCTGCTCTAAAAGCAGAAGTGTACACTTCCATTGGAAAGAAATAGCGTGTAGAGCAATTTGACTCACCTAAGAAAAATTCTTTAAATTTAATGGTATACCGTTTATGTGCTCAGGCCGATTCTTACTACTCAATAGTAGAAAACATAGAAAGTATAAAAATAAATATATTTACAAGCTAATTCATTATTCGCGAGCATGATGGTCGAATCGAAAGTTCTGTTCCGCGCTATTCGAGACTCGATAGAATAATTCGGAGAGATTACGTTTCAAAGTGAAGTTCCTTATTCAAATTTGGGTCCTAAGATCCTAATTAAGATTCGGGTGAAGATCCTCATTAGGATTCGGGTGAAGATCCCTATTCAGATTCGAGTGAAGATCCTTATTCAGATTCGGGTGAAGATCGTCATTATAAAGAGTCGGGCGGAAGATCCTCATTTAAGATTCGAGTGAAGATCCTCATTTAAGATTCGGGTGAAGATCCTTATTTAGATGCTGGTGAAGATCCCTATTAAGATTCAGATGAAGATCCTCATTAAGATTCGGGTGGAAGATCCTCATTAGGATTCGGGTGAAGATTCTCACTTAAGATTCGGGTGAAGATCCCTATTCAGATTCGAGTGAAGATCCTTATTCAGATTCGGGTGAAGATCGTCATTATAAAGAGTCGGGCGGAAGATCCTCATTTAAGATTCGAGTGAAGATCCTCATTTAAGATTCGGGTGAAGATCCTCATTTAAGATTCGGGTGAAGATCCTCATTTAAGATTCGGGTGAAGATCCTCATTTAAGATTCGAGTGAAGATCCTCATTTAAGATTCGGGTGAAGATCCTCATTTAAGATTCGGGTGAAGATCCTCATTTAAGATTCGGGTGAAGATCCTTATTTAAGATTCGGGTGAAGATCCTCATTTAAGATTCGGGTGAATATCCTCATTTAAGATTCGGGTGAAGATCCTCATTCAGGTTCTGGTGACTTAAGTACATCGCACACAGTTCAAAAACGTACGCACAGCAGATGTTAATTTTACCAGCCGGGGCAGCGGACCAGCTGGGCTCGAGTCCAAAATCTGCTTCTGAGGCGGTGCTCCAGGGTGATATTAACGTAGGAAAGAGATGAGCTGGCTTGGTTTATAGAGAATAAAATCCTAGTTACCGCAATCCCCGAGGATTACCGCCGCAGTTTCTTGAGCAGTGTCCGGGGTTAAGTAAAAAAGCAGCCTTAAACTCGCCTCGCCCTAAAGACTTAAATCGAGGTTTAATTCTTGATCCTTTACATTGCATAGCAAAAAACCCTCTGCCATCCTGCTCTGTCTACCAGAGAGATTTGTATCGAATTTTCTGAAAATATCCCACGATGGGGTCTCGGACTCGAAAACACGGCACCCCCGGAGAACTCAGGTGAGCCTGAAAACCTCCGAACTCGGGGATGACCTGAGCTTGGGTGAGCAGAGCAGCACACTTTTCCCTTCCTGATCCTCAATCTGCCGCAGCAAACTGGTCCCACATACCCCCTACTCGCACAACCTGCCCCAAAATCCTGACTCCCAGTCCTGCCGATATTCCCTGCAAAGCATTCTCCCAGTCTCTCTCTCTCATTTATCCATGAGCACAGCCCGTGAGCAATTTTGCCACCTCCAGCAGCAGCCGGGGGCCTCCACCACCTCGATCTCTGTTCCCCTTTCCCTGCTCAGGCACAGCATCAACCCCCTCCGCCCAGCTCCACCATGGGGAGACTTCTCCCACATTCTGGGCCAATGATAGAGGGCGCACACACACACACACCAGTTTTTTCCAAGCGCCCAGAGCCTTCTACCAACACCAGGTCCCAAGGTCCATAGCTGCCTGGCAGGTTCTCTCCCCCTCCCCAACTTCCTCCCCGTTCCTGAGTCCGGGAACCGGGATCTCCCAACTACTCAAGGGGGGGGAGAATGGGAGAAGGTTCTGCGGAGAGGAAGAGAGGGAAGGGGTCCCCGCTTTGGCCAAGGCGGCAATAGGAGGGGGGCGTAGAGAACGGGAAGACGTGGAAGAGGGGAGCGGCTGCGAGATCAGGGGGGTAGGGAAGAGGGGCGGCGGGCCTCTCCTGAGCTGGCGCTTACTGACAGGCCCCGTGGCAATTGTGGGCTCATTCAAATTTTATGAAAGGCGACCAACCCCAGGCCGACCACCTCACGCCGCGCCGGGAGAGTCCGCGCAACCCCAGCAGCAGCCGCAGCCAGCCGCCGCCATCTCTAGCAGCTAAAGCCCCGAGCAATCGGAGCGCGGCCAAAGACGCAGCAGCAGCAGCGGACACCGAAACAAAACAGACAGAAAATATCAGTTTGCTTTGACACTTAAAATAGTTCAAGTCTCGTATATCAAATAGCTCAGACATGCTGTACGAACTGGTGATGGTGCCGCCAAATATGTACAACACCGCAGCGGTGGCAGCGGGCAGCGGGGGCGGCGCTGCGGCTTCCAACGCCGCCGCTGCAGCAGCCGCGGCCGGAGTGACGCCCAACGGCCTGGTGTCCAGCCCGGCTCTTGCCGGCTATCCCGGATATCCGGGCGGACCGGCGGCGGCTGCGGCCGCCAGCCTGCAGACTGCTCTGACGGGGGTCCCGCTGAACAAGGTGAGCATCGAGAATGATCTGAGCGGGGGGCAAGCGCTGGTTAAGCAGAGGTGTCTGCGGTTAGTTTGAGAGTCTAGCCAACGGCCTCCAAAATGTTTTATGTCCAATCGGTTTCAAAGCTCTTGATGATGGCAGTCTTCTGACAATCTGCACAAGCATGCCTCAGCCTGCGGAATTTCAATCGAAGATCTCAAAGCCGAGAGTTTCAATATTTTTCCCTATAGTTTGGTCCCGATTTTTCTCCCGGATGGGAAGACAAGGATGAAGAGAGCGGGAGAGATACGCAGAGGCCAAATGGGAATTTCTGCGGCCCATAAATTTGCACTGATTGTCAGCAACTTGGCGGCCAACTCTCTCGAGCTTTTCGGTCCTCCGAGGAGCCAAGAAAAGATTTCTCTTCCAAACTCAGAAGTAACGACGACTCTTGGCTTCTTGCCGCTCCTGCTGGGCTGTGGAGAGTCCTAAAGCTGTAGAAAGAAAAATATATATAGGAAGATGGCCAAGGATGAGGCAAGGATGAGTTGGGAGTCTGCAGGAGCTCCCCGAGCGACCCAAACTTCATCAAGTTTATCGTCTGCAGAAAGGACACTTGGCTAAATTGCCTCCCCTATAGCACAATATTCTCCTATAACTCTCCTTCCCTGCCCTCCCCATGGTTTCTTCCCATTCATTCACTCAGCCTGTCTCTTCTATTCTGGCTTTTACAATTGAAATATTTTTTTTCTTTGCAAAATTATAAAAACAGCCGGGCCGCCATATTTTGCCGAATAGTGAAGGGCAACGGCCCCTGATGGTAGTTTCTAAACGCGAGGATTTAGCGCCAATTTAGCGCCACAGCCTAGATTTTAGCGCCACAGCCTAGATTTTAGCGCCACAGCCTAGATTTTAGCGCCACAGCCTAGATTTTAGCGCCACAGCCTAGATTTTAGCGCCACAGCCTAGATTTTAGCGCCACAGCCTACATTTTAGCGCCACAGCCTAGATTTTAGCGCCACAGCCTAGATTTTAGCGCCACAGCCTAGATTTTAGCGCCACAGCCTAGATTTTAGCGCCACAGCCTAGATTTTAGCGCCACAGCCTAGATTTTAGCGCCACAGCCTAGATTTCGATGCTATTGATATTTTCGTGCTCACGAGAGCTTTCTATTCATTCTCGGGGATCTTTGACCCCCCTGACCTCCCCAAGCTGGGTCACACATTGAGGTTGAGCAATATTTGGGCCCCCAATCTCAATGCAGGGGGACAGCGCTCCCGTGGCCCCTGAGTCTCCAACACGAAGGGTGTCTCTTAGGCCCTGGCCAGAGAGCAGCCAGAGTTAATGTTTGAGCACAGCCGAGTGGTCATAAATTCGAACCGATGGAGAGAATCGAATTACATTGCCGCAGGGTTGACACACACCAAAATTCATATTGCGGAAAAGTTTTCCGGAACGGGCGAAAAAGTGTGTGAGAGAGAGAGAGAGAGAACTGCTCATGGACGGACTCGAAACAGCGTTTGAGGACAGTCTCTCCTGCGAGAGATGGAGAGGATCTGCTTGGCGCGCTGGGAGTTGCCCATGCAGGCGGCTCAATAATTCAGCAGTGCTGAGGAGGCGCGCGTGTTGAGAAGAGGATCGCAGGAAAGTGGGCGGGAGAAAGTACCACAGTTGGGAGGTTGCGGCGCCACTATTTAGGCTGACGAGATCCCGGGAAGCCCCAGGGAGGTCCCGCTGGCTGGTTTGGTGGCCGGACGAGCGCGCGATCCATCCATCTGGCCTTCATAATTGATGACCAAAGCTTTTAGCAGCATGGCTATCTCAGGACTTGCAGAGCCAGGAAGTAAGCAAAATTGCCGTTAAGCCACCTGAAGAGAGTTTTTCGTGTGTGTTTTTTTGCGACAAACAAGCCCCCAATCTTCTTTTTTAAAAATTTATTAGTTCTGAAGTCCCTCAGGTATTCAAGATTGTCATGCGCTTCGAAAATTGATTGCAATTGCCAAATTTTTTGCTTTTGAAAAAAAACCAATCAGGCGCCTGGTTTCAACTGACTCGCTCAGAAATTTGCGGCTCTTTTAACATTTATATTCTCATCTCTGGCCTTCTCGATATTCGAATGCCAAATTAGGCCAGCGTGTGGATCAAGAGAATTCTATTGAGTTTTTGCTATTTATTAAGTTTAATACGAAACATATCGGGGCCCTCGATAGTTGAGTTTTTGCTATTCATTAAGTTTAATACGAAACATATCGGGGAAGATAGCGTATGTGTATTGCCAATGCACCGCATGTCCACAGCAAAGCTTTTAATCACCAAAAAGATTGCACAAGTTGCAGTTTTGCTCACACACGGCTAAATCTCAATCGAAACACCTTTAGGGAAATTATTTTGCCCGATGTTCGACCGGGTCAAGCGTGTTCGAGAAATTTTTGCAGCGCAAAAAAATCAGTGCATCAGGTGCCAATAAAAACTTTATAATGCATTCCTCTTTTTAAAAAACCATTTTTCTCGCCTTCATTTTTTAATCTTTCTCTCACAACACTGTCAGATCTGGATTATTATTTCCTTGTTGAAATTTCCAATCATTCAACGGGGACCTCAGGAGAGCCTCGTTGCGATTTCATTGCCTTTTTGTAGTCTTTGTTTTCCATGACGTCCTGCAATATTTGTCATCCACGCGTCTGCGCTACACAATTTCGGATTGGAAAGCCATTTTAATTGATTTTCCATTGACGATATCAAAGCCTAACCAAACCAAGTGACAAGCAACATCCAATTAAAGTTTTCTTAATAATCCGTTTGCTTATTTATTCTATTTTAATCTTGTATTTTTTCAATCGAAGATCAAATTATTATCTAAAATGGATTTTTGCCTGTCATCCTGCAGCTCCATCCCCACCCGCATTATGTCTGTGTGTCTGGCTCATTGTGTCTGTGTGTCTGGCCCATTGTGTCTGTGTGTCTGGCTCATTATGTCTGTGTGACTGGCTCATTATGTCTGTGTGTCTGGCCCATTATCTCTGTGTGACTGGCTCATTATGTCTGTGTGTCTGGCCCATTGTGTCTGTGTGTCTGGCTCATTATGTCTGTGTGTCTGGCCCATTGTGTCTGTGTGACTGGCTCATTATGTCTGTGTGTCTGGCTCATTATGTCTGTGTGTCTGGCTCATTGTGTCTGTGTGTCTGGCCCATTGTGTCTGTGTGACTGGCCCATTATGTCTGTGTGTCTGGCCCATTATCTCTGTGTGACTGGCTCATTATGTCTGTGTGTCTGGCCCATTGTGTCTGTGTGACTGGCCCATTATGTCTGTGTGTCTGGCCCATTGTGTCTGTGTGACTGGCCCATTATGTCTGTGTGTCTGGCCCATTGTGTCTGTGTGACTGGCCCATTATGTCTGTGTGTCTGGCCCATTGTGTCTGTGTGTCTGGCCCATTATGTCTGTGTGTCTGGCTCATTGTGTCTGTGTGACTGGCTCATTATGTCTGTGTGTCTGGCTCATTATCTCTGTGTGACTGGCTCATTATGTCTGTGTGTCTGGCTCATTGTGTCTGTGTGTCTGGCTCATTATGTCTGTGTGACTGGCTCATTATGTCTGTGTGTCTGGCCCATTGTGTCTGTGTGTCTGGCTCATTGTGTCTGTGTGTCTGGCTCATTATGTTTGTGTGTCTGGCCCATTGTGTCTGTGTGTCTGGCTCATTGTGTCTGTGTGTCTGGCTCATTATCTCTGTGTGACTGGCTCATTATGTCTGTGTGTCTGGCTCATTGTGTCTGTGTGTCTGGCTCATTATGTCTGTGTGACTGGCTCATTATGTCTGTGTGTCTGGCCCATTGTGTCTGTGTGTCTGGCTCATTATGTCTGTGTGACTGGCTCATTATGTCTGTGTGTCTGGCCCATTGTGTCTGTGTGTCTGGCTCATTATGTCTGTGTGACTGGCTCATTATGTCTGTGTGTCTGGCCCATTGTGTCTGTGTGTCTGGCTCATTATGTCTGTGTGACTGGCTCATTATGTCTGTGTGTCTGGCTCATTATCTCTGTGTGACTGGCTCATTATGTCTGTGTGTCTGGCTCATTGTGTCTGTGTGTCTGGCTCATTATGTCTGTGTGACTGGCTCATTGTGTCTGTGTGTCTGGCTCATTATGTCTGTGTGTCTGGCTCATTGTGTCTGTGTGTCTGGCTCATTGTGTCTGTGTGTCTGGCTCATTATGTATGTGTGTATGTCTGTGTGTCTGGCTCATTGTGTCTGTGTGTCTGGCTCATTGTGTCTGTGTGTCTGGCTCATTATGCCTGTGTCTGGACAGCCTGTCTCACTGATATCTGTGTCTGGCTCATTATGTCATTGTGTCTGGCTCATGGTATCTGTGTGTCCATGACCTGCTCATCGTGGTCGCGTGTCTGGGTCATTGTGTCTCTTCTCTCTGCTCCTGTTCTCATCGGTGCCGGCCTCTCAAAAAGCATAATTGCTCATTGGTAATTTTTTGCCTGACGGGAGCAGTAAACTGTAGTAGCAGTCTGGGTTCCACCCACAGAGTTTTTGCTCTACCAGCATGTCTTTTCTAGGAAACTGAAACTTGGGGGTCTGCAGCTGCAAAACTGCCCCATGTAGCAGGGGGGGGGGACCCAACTGTCAGGGGGTGTCGGTGTAGGGATAGGTGGATTAGATAGAGTGGAATGACAAAGCCAACTCCCAATGCGCATTGTAGGTCCGGGAACGCAATTTCAACTTAATATATGAATTGATATAATATGTAGATTTAACATGCAGTCCCTTTATTAATAACTTCTGACAACGGCTGGGGGCTGTTGAATAGCCACCGCCATAAAACCGCGGTTTTTATCCTCAACAGAATTATCCTTCTACCGTATAGAGCGACCCCTCTCTCTCTCTCTCTCCCTCTTTGTCATTAGCCACGGGTAACGGATGAGATGAGAGAGGAAAGAAGAGGGAATAAAGGAGAGAGAAGAGAGAAGAGAGCTGAGAAGAGACACAAGAATTGAGTGGGCCGGACATTGAAGTGACTTCCACAAAATTTTGGTGCCCAGCCCAGGGGTCCGTTTCCAGGAATGATTTTTAGTGCGTTGCAAAAATCGACATTTAAAAAGTTTTGGTGCAGAAATTCTGTTTTATCTTTGTCTGGATTTCATTGATTGACATCTTATTTTGTTTGAAAAAAGTAAGCTCTTTAAATTACGTCAGTTTCTTTCAATTTTTTGATAATGGAAAATTTTACATGCATTTTTCGATTTTAAAACCTGTCTTGGGGGGGGGCGTAGCCCAGTGGTCTGGAGCTGCAATCTGATGTGCCAGCGGCCCAGGCTCGATTCCAAGTGCAGTCACATTAATTTGGGGCTGAATTGGAATCTCGGCTTGGCTCTGCTCGTGCAATTAACGGCCTTGAGGGCCAACCCCCAAGACACAGTGAAGTGTACATGCCTCATGATAAATAAAGTTAGGGCCGCTGTACACTCCTGTGTGAGTGTGTGCCTGCGTACGTATGACTGCGTACGTATCCGCGCGCTTGTGTGCCTGCTCAGGGGAGTCGGCGGAATGGGCAGCAATGCCTCTCGCCGGCTGTGCGACAATGTCGCTTAAAGTGCGGCACGGTGCACACAGCCCCCCTGACTCTAATAAAACATGAACCGATTGCGTTCCAAAATGTGAAACGCCATGGGTTGCTGGGCAACCCAGGATTAATATATAGACGTTAAAACAATAATTTTAATTCCTCTTTTTCACAGATTTGTGAACCATTTTTCCTAACATACTTTTCAAGGACTTTTGTGTCTATATTATTATTATTATGACTATTATTATTATTATAACTATTATTGTTATTGTTATACTCTTATGCGTTTCAAAGAATTTCATTAAAAAATTGACTAAAGTTATCTTATACAAATTAGAATCGCACCTGAGGCTCAATCGTACTGTTTCCAACCCGACACCTTTTGCTTCCAGGGTCTGCAGGTGACTCTGCCCTCGGCAGCTTTGGCCCTGTCAACGCAAAATCATAAGCTGGACACCACCAGTAAGACAGCCACTGGACCGCGTGCTTTGATTTATTTTAGATAGTGGGACTGGACTACTAGATTAAGATAAAATTCTAATTTAACATCGATAATAATAATAATAATTGTAATTACACTTGCCCCAATTGGGCAGATGTGCAACCTACAGCTCAGCCGCAGCTATTGCGCGGCGCATCTGAAGGCTGCGTACGGCTGTTCAGTCCAAGGACTGGGGGGAGGGGGGGTCACCATACACCCTCAATTACCCCAGCTAATGCTGGCACCCATTTTACAGCTTTTGAGCTGAAGCAATGCAGAGTTAAGTGTCTTGCTCAAGGACACAAATTGTTCCGAGTGGGATCGGGTATCGAACCCCCGACCTTCAAGTCGTGAGTCCGACGCTCTATCCACTGGCCTACAACCCCCTCGATGACATTTATGCAATCTTGGTCACTTGAGGCTATGCGGGACCTTGAGAGTGGGGCTTTGCTAGAGAAGAAAAAACTGGAAACTTCCAATCTCGCGAATGAATTTCCCCATGGCAACCACCCAGTCAGCAGCATACCGCTTTGGACTCTATGGTCTAAACGCCATCAATCCTGCTCAGTGGTTAAACTTTTTGGGCCAACGAATATAACGTGAGGCTACAAAGCTGGATTCTCAACTGCGGCCGACACGCGAGTTGAATATAAAAATAGGGAAAATCCGCTGAAAAACCCCCTCTAAAGGGAGCCAAGGATAGGCGGAGAGGCTGCTGCAGACGCGAGTGCAGCCAAGACTCAGGCGAGAGAGGAATTGTGGTGAGGCGGAGAGGAGAGTGAGGGAGAGAAAGGTTGGGCTCGACTTGAGATGATGGCGGGACACTGCAAGTAAGAATAGCTGGGGCCAAGGCTAGGAGTGAGTTTATAATATTGAGCAGCAATGAGTGAGCGAGTGAGTGAGAATCTATGAGCGTTGTTGAATAATTTAACAAAAGATGAGGGGGTATTGATGAAGGAGGCTGTGGCCAGCAGTTGCTGCAGAAGTGGGCAAGGCAGCAGCTTTATTGTAAAGTTTTTTTGTCCAAAGGATAAGAGATTAGAGAAAGGTGAATTAAAATGGACCGGTTGTTCACGCCACCCTTTTCAGGCCACTATCACATTTTTGTGGGCGACCTGGCGCCTGAGATTGAATCCCACCAGCTTAAGGAGGCCTTCTCTGCTTTCGGCATCGTGACGTGAGTGATTCAAGATTATTAATATGAGATGCTGGATGCTGGATGCTAGACTCCGGATTCTGAATTTGGGATTCTAGATTCGGGATTCGGGATTCTGAATTCGGGATTTCGGATTCGGGACTCGGGATTCTGAATTCGGGATTCGGGATTCTGGATTCGGGATTCTGGATTCGGGATTCTGGATTCGGGATTCTGGATTCGGGATTCTGGATTCGGGATTCTGGATTCGGGATTCTGGATTCGGGATTCTGGATTCGGGATTCTGGATTCGGGATTCTGGATTCGGGATTCTGGATTCGGGATTCTGGATTCGGGATTCTGGATTCGGGATTCTGGATTCGGGATTCTGGATTCGGGATTCTGGATTCGGGATTCTGGATTCGGGATTCTGGATTCGGGATTCTGGATTCGGGATTCTGGATTCGGGATTCTGGATTCGGGATTCTGGATTCGGGATTCTGGATTCGGGATTCTGGATTCGGGATTCTGGATTCGGGATTCTGGATTCGGGATTCTGGATTCGGGATTCTGGATTCGGGATTCTGGATTCGGGATTCTGGATTCGGGATTCTGGATTCGGGATTCTGGATTCGGGATTCTGGATTCGGGATTCTGGATTCGGGATTCTGGATTCGGGATTCTGGATTCGGGATTCTGGATTCGGGATTCTGGATTCGGGATTCTGGATTCGGGATTCTGGATTCGGGATTCTGGATTCGGGATTCTGGATTCGGGATTCTGGATTCGGGATTCTGGATTCGGGATTCTGGATTCGGGATTCTGGATTCGGGATTCTGGATTCGGGATTCTGGATTCGGGATTCTGGATTCGGGATTCTGGATTCGGGATTCTGGATTCGGGATTCTGGATTCGGGATTCTGGATTCGGGATTCTGGATTCGGGATTCTGGATTCGGGATTCTGGATTCGGGATTCTGGATTCGGGATTCTGGATTCGGGATTCTGGATTCGGGATTCTGGATTCGGGATTCTGGATTCGGGATTCTGGATTCGGGATTCTGGATTCGGGATTCTGGATTCGGGATTCTGGATTCGGGATTCTGGAAAAGGGGGGGGGCTGAAAAATCAGACAACTGAATAAGAGTGACAAGCCAATGGCTAAGTTGGTTGTGAGGCCGTCACCGTCGTTTTGCGTTAACACAAACTGACGCAATGGCATTGAATTGAAACGCTCAATTCGTACTAAGCCTAATCCTGCCTACTCAAACGAGACTTTAAGCGGAGCAGAAGCAGAGTCTTCCATTTTCTTTGGCAGTTTGGACTCTCGGCGAGATTTTTTAGAGCTGTTGGTGAAGGCAATTTCTCTGCTTTCTGTCTGTCTGTCTCTCTATCTTTATCCGCGTCCCGGGATGACTTCCTGACTGTGGGAATGAGATTTTAGATTGAAAATAAACAGTGCTTCGGTCCTTCCCTCCCTCCAGTTCTGACTGGCCGGCCTTTCTGTGGAAGTTCTGGCTTGAAAACTCGGCAGACAAGTTATTAGCTCATTATGCCAATTCTCGTTCTGGCATCATTATTCAAGGACTGATGGCGGCAGCGATGCTCACGTTGTCTAAACTTTCAGGTTCTGCAGCAGCTTATCCCCCCCTCTAACTCGCTGTCACGTGGATCCAGCTGTCCCAGAGTTTACCGACCGGTTGGGGATCTGGATGTCATGATGGGGCTTAGCAAAGGAGGGGTGGGCAGGACTCCGCGGGCCCTTTCTCTTAATTGCAGTTAAAAATGTATGGCGCCCCTGTTGTTGGCGCCCCTGTTGCTGGCACCTCTTTTCTGGTAGCTTTGGCGCCCCTTTTACAGTAGCTTTAGCGCCTCTTTTGCAGTAGCTTTGGGGCGCCCCTTTTCAGTAGCTTTGACGCCCCTTTTCAGTAGCTTTGACGCCTCTTCTACAGTAGCTTTGGCGCGCCCCTTTTACAGTAGCTTTGGGGCCCGTTTTACAGTAGCTTTGGCGCGCCCCTTTTACGGTAGCTTTGACGCCTCTTCTGCAGTAGCTTTGGCGCCCCTTTTACAGTAGCTTTGACGCCCCTTTTTCAGTAGCTTTGGCGCGCCCCTTTTTACAGTAGCTTTGGGGCCCGTTTTACAGTAGATTTGGCGCCCCTTTTACAGTAGCTTTAGCGCCTCTTTTACAGTAGCTTTGGGGCGTCCCTTTTACAGTAGCTTTGGCGCCCCTTTTCAGTAGCTTTGACGCCCCTTTTCAGTAGCTTTGACGCCCCTTTTCAGTAGCTTTGACGCCTCTTCTACAGTAGCTTTGGGGCCCCTTTTACAGTAGCTTTGGCGCCCCTTTTACAGTAGATTTGGCGCCCCTTTTACAGTAGCTTTAGCGCCTCTTTTACAGTAGCTTTGGGGCGTCCCTTTTACAGTAGCTTTGGCGCCTTTTACAGTAGCTTTGGCGCCTCTTTTACAGTAGCTTTGGCGCGCCCCTTTTACAGTAGCTTTGGGGCCCGTTTTACAGTAGCTTTGGCGCCCCTTTTACGGTAGCTTTGACGCCTCTTCTGCAGTAGCTTTGGCGCGCCCCTTTTACAGTAGCTTTGGGGCCCGTTTTACAGTAGCTTTTGGGCGCCCCTTTTTACAGTAGCTTTGGGGCCCGTTTTACAGTAGCTTTGACGCCCCTTTTCAGTAGCTTTGACGCCCCTTTTCAGTAGCTTTGACGCCTCTTCTACAGTAGCTTTGGCGCCCCTTTTACAGTAGATTTGGCGCCCCTTTTACAGTAGCTTTAGCGCCTCTTTTACAGTAGCTTTGGGGCGCCCCTTTTACAGTAGCTTTGGCGCCCCTTTTACAGTAGCTTTAGCGCCTCTTTTACAGTAGCTTTGGGGCGCCCCTTTTACAGTAGCTTTGACGTCCCTTTTACAGTAGCTTTGGCGCCTTTTACAGTAGCTTTGGCGCCCCTTTTACAGTAGCTTTGACGTCCATTTTACAGTAGCTTTGGCGCCCGTTTTACAGTAGCATGAGCCAAAGGGCGGGGAGTTCAGCTGCTGCTGAGTATAAGAATGATGAAGAACAACATTTATTGATGCACTTACTCGGAACCGCTTGACAGGTTAAACTTTCAGTTCTGTTCATAGATTAACCAATCAATTAATCGATTGATCAGCATAATCAACCAAACGGGAGAACACGGCTTCCCAGGGGTATTGAGTAATTAAAGAGAATTTCGACACTCCGATAATTGTCTTGGAACCAAATAGGAGATGAGCAGCTGGGAGGGGGCGAGGATGCAGCACCAGCAGCTGAGGGGATCATGTAACCGGGACTGGGACGGCAGTGGCGGCTAGCGCAGTGGGAATTCGCGGCCAACAACCTGTATAAATAATGAGATCCCAGTTGGCGAAATGTGTGTTCGCTGCCTGTGTGTTTTGTGAGGCTGGGAAAGCATAGCGGGCTCAACTGGCCTTCACAGACTCCTCCGAACAGGGGGGGAGGGGTTGCGATTAAAATTAAGTGGGCGAAGGAGGCAAAACGGGGGGATAAAAACGGTGCAAGGAAAGATAAGACAGCGCCGGTGGTTCATCTCTCCTCCGCGCGCCTTATCGCATTTCTCCCAGGGACCTCCCGCTTTCCCACAGAGAAAATCGAGAACTGAATAATGCTCCATCTCACCGCAGAGCAGCGCAGTCTTACCGCATCCGAACGACAACGTTTTTTTACCCGTTTTGGTCCGTTGGTTCGGCATTTTTATTGCCAAAGCCATCCTCCTGCGCGATTTATTGCCATTACTCACACAGCGTCGGCACAGTTTTCTTTAGCCATCATCATCTGCTCGACCTATAGCTCAACTTTTTCACCTTCACACTCGGGTCTTCGCTTAACTTTTTTTAGCGTTCTCGGGCCGGTTTTAATGTCGGCTAGTAATTATTGCACTCCCCGGGCCCGATCGGCGGTTATTGATGGGCCTGACTGAGGTTCACGCGGTTTAAAATCTTATGCTAGAGAGAAAGATAGTTTAAATGTACATTGCAAAGCCAAGAAAACCATTGTAAAGTATTTAGTGTACATATATAGTATAAATGTACATACGCTCTTTTACGTACTTCGCGCTATAAGGGGTTAGAAAATTTAACGTAACTGTACATGTTACATTTAGCTAATGTGCATAGGCCATAGACAACACACCGATCGATTAAGTCGACAACCCTCTCATCAATACAGTAAAACTTAGCTACTGTACATAGGCCATAGACAACGCATCGATTGACAACCCCCACTTTCCGCGCCCAAATCGCAGCGAGTGCAAGATCATCAAGGATATGCACACCCAGAAGCCAAAAGGCTACGGTTTCGTGGCCTACGCCAACAGGGAGGAAGCGGAGGAGGCGATGCAAAGATGAACGGCCAGCTGCTGGGCTCGAGAACCATCCGGACCAACTGGGCAGTCAGGAAGCCACCGCAGCCTCCAGGTTTGACTTCTTGATTGTCTTGAACTTTTAAAGCGTAGTTGACTATTCGCTTCAGGAGTAAAATTCCATCTAATAAGTAGCTTCATAACAGCATTTAAAATCGGTTTCAATTTGTTTACTTAGCTTTTAAACGACAATTTCCTATTTGCCTCTCTGCTGCGCGTTGAATTTGCTTTAAAAAAGCAGAAAAAAGCAATTTCGGTAATTAAATTGAAATTTTTCCATCAACATTCTATTTTGCGATTTTTAAAAAGCCGGATGTAATCAGGGCAGAGAGCATAAATGCTGCCATTTTAATTTAACACTTTCAAGAGTTGGTCCCGCGAGGACCGACTGCGGCAAAGTTTGCTATAATGGTTGAAATTACTTTGATAAGGGCGACGCGGCATAAAATTAAAAATATGTTAATGAGCTTCGGTAGATAAGCTAAGGGTAGCTAAGCGGGGGCAATGAGGAATGAGGATTGGTAAGTGAAGTTTTGCCGTTGCCGCTGAGCGCCGCGGTTGTGCCCCCCCCCTAATTTATGCCGGAGCTGCTGCTATCCCACCAGCGGCACCTTAATATGCGCCAGCGCTTAGCCCAGATAGATATGTATATATAAATGTATATAATCCAATACGTAATAAGTACGCACTTGGCGCACTGGTATGCATATGTATAGATATAATATAGTGAGAGCCAAATCGATGGCCAGAATTCAGGCAATCAGAGAGTCCGCAGAAGCAGGCAGGGAGAGCGGGCCTGGGATTGAAGAGATCGAGAAATGAAATAGGAGGATGAGATGGGAGGGCGGCTTGGCGGTGGCCAGGAAGATACCCCCCCAGCGCAGTGTAAATTGGGGGTAGGAGGCGGCCGAGTTCTGGGAGGAATCTCTTCTTGAGAAAAGCACTGGCCAAATTTGCAGCAGCAGGAGCTGGAGAAGAAGTCAAAAAAGTGCAGAGCGCTCCAGTTGAAGTCCGGAAGAGTTCTATACAATGATTATTGGCGATCGATGCTGATCACGCATGCTTGTTTCATGGACAACTCAAATAGAAAGATGCAGAATGCATTTAGCGCAATCGAAATAAGAAGTATTTTCCTTTTGACTTCTGCAGCTTTAAGCTGCTGTAGCGATAATATTAATATTAATAATAATTAATTACACCTGCCCCAATTGGGCAGCCGACAGCTCAGCCGCAGCTATTGCGCGGCGCATCTGAAGGCTGCGTACGGCTGTTCAGTCCAAGGACTGGGGGGTCGCCACACACCCTCAATTACCCCAGCTGGCACCCATTTTACAGCTGGGTGAACTGAAGCAATGCAGAGTTAAGTGTCTTGCTCAAGGACACAAACTGTTCCGAGTGGGTCGGGAATCGAACCCCAACCTTTTAATCGTTGAGTCCGACGCTCTATCCACTAGGCTACAGCCCCTCATTGTTATAGTGATGCTACAGCAATGGCGTGGCTACGGATCCCGGGATCATAAATTGCTTTAATAGCTTTCAGGCCATCGCATTCTAATCTCATTAACATCCCTTAGTTGCGTTTCAACTATCTTTGGCTATAGAGTGGGGTTTTTGATTGCATAGAGCTGCTGGATGAGGTGACGATGGACAAAAACAAATTTTCTGCTTTCGCTGAGTGATATTGCCTGGGCATAGAGGTGGCACCTATGCAGGGCAAAGTCGAAAATGGTGCAATAGAGAAATTTTGTTAAAAAACATAATCAAGCCTCATCATCCTTATCTTCACTTCAGCATCAGCCTCTCTCTCTCTCCTAATGGAACTCTTGTTCCCCGACTTTCCATGCAGAATGAGAGGCGCCCACAATAGCGCGTGTCTCACTGTCCCCGCCCTCCTCCACAACACTGTTTTCCATTCAAAGCCCATTTTCCCCATAAAGCTATAGAAAGAATGATGAAAGCTGTATATGGTTGGAGGTGAAGGGGTGAGTTGAGGGTGAAAGGAGGGCAGAACTCTTGTTAGTATCCTGTCTGAGAAGGGAACGCAAGGCACCTCTCTCACTCTGTCACTCTCTAAATATCAGAAGAATGTTGCATTCCATACCATATAGGGTCTTTCTCCCCCCCCCCTGGCTATCTCTCCACCTCTCTGCAGCAGCGCTAGAAGCAGCAGCAGCAGCAGCAGCAGAGTTGAACGCATTGCATGACAATGGATCGCTGCTATACAGCTTGGCCCTGTCGTGGTCCAACCCAAAACTCATCCCTCCGCTTTTTTACCCCCCCCCCCCAGCACCGACCTACACCAGAGGGATGGGAGGAGCAGCCGCCTGGAGGCAAAAAAGGAAACAAGAAATCGATAAAAATGATGGCGTAGGAAGCGGAAAGAGAGGGGGGAGGGCATGCATACGGGGAGCAGAAGTGGCGGCTCACAATGAGGTGCTTGTGCGGTGGCCTGAGTTATTACAGACAGAGCTGAGCTGAGATGATCAGGCCAGACTTCTAAGCACGTCCGTCATCGGTCTCTGTCTCTCCGCTCTTCTCTTTTCAATCTAATTTTTTCCCTCCTGTTTGTCTCCTGGTGCTCAGGGGTTAGCAAAGTTGGTGCAGCGCCAACGCAACAGCCAACGGCATTGGGAGCGCATCCAAGCGTGTCAATACTGTCCGCAGGCACGCACTCACACACACGCTCACACAGGGTGTACAGCAGCCCTGACTTTCTACAGGCAACCGTAGCTACCTGCCAGGGTGCTGACTGCTGACCAACTGTCACGCCAGAAGAGTATAGTGGATGTACTGGTGTATAAACACAGTTGTACTCGGATAATACCAAGAAACCGAGGCTCTTCCACCACGAGCCGAGCTCTCTATCGGAGCCAGGAAATGCTGAAGGTTGGGAGGCGTACTGTTCGTGACTGCAATTTTCTGAGATACAATATAGACGGAGCATCATTGTGCAAACATCGCACAAGTTGTTGCCTAGATCTGTCTTCTCAGATGCCCCTCTCTCTGACTCTGACTCTGACTCTGACTCTGTCTTTCTTTCAGGCGAATTGAGCTCAGCTGACACATCTAATACGAGTTGGGGCCGAGCTTTCATAGGCTAGCCATCGATACCTGGACTCTAATAATGATAAATAATTGATCACACCTGCCCGCATCTGAAAGCTGCGTACGGCTGTTCAGTCCAAAGACTGGGGGGTCGCCACACAGCCTCAATTACTCCAGCTAATGCTGGAACCCATTTTACAGCTGGGTGAACTGAAGCAGTGCAGAGTTAAGTGTCTTGCTCAAGGACACAAATTGTTCGAGTGGGTCGGGAATCGAACCCCGACACTCTAACTACTAGGCTTCAATCCATATCGACGGTCTCTTACAGCGAAGACTCTGGACTCTGCTATCTATTGGAAATCTCTCGCACAAAAAATAAACTCCATCAGAAAGAGGAACAATTGAGTCAGGGAGGAGTGTTGTGGAGCTGTTTGAAGCTGCTCTGAGAGCGGGACCGATGATGCGGCACCGACGCCCCCCGTCCATTTGCGTTTGCGCATGAAATATGAATGCCGCTTGGTGGCCTCACCTTGAGCAGCAGCTCTGGCAGTATAATAGCCGCCACTGAGTCTGCCGGGCTCAGCCACCTGCTCAGCTGTGGGAGCAGCGCAGAGCAAAGCGGCACCGGCAGCTGCATAAAACATGACCTGTCAGTTGCTGACAAAAGCCCAGCCTCAGCCTCCGCCATCGCTGGCGCTGCGCCTCACCTGGGAAGGGCAAGGAGGAGGGGAAGGGCAGCAGTCCGCAGTCTAAGCCCAAATCCCTCTAATCCAAATCTTCTCCATCCGCTCTCTCTCTCTCTCGCTCCATACTCTGCGGTCTCATGCTCAACAATGAGATGCCCCTGACAGCGACTGCTGTTAAACAGGCGTGCTGGCGGTCCGTCGCGAGGGCGCAGACTCACTCTGCACACTTTAGTCATTTATGTATGCCAAAATTCTGTCCGCCTCCCGCATGCAGCGTGACTCACGTGATACGCTGTGGAGTGCGAGAATGGGGCTACCAGCTGGCTGCGTGAAGGAGAGAAAAACGATGGTTGAAGAAGTTGCACGGCACGGTGAGAGGAGAGGAGACTGGGGCCTCCATCCGCATACACATCTGCTTCCCCGTACCCTCCGCTTCTCAGCGCTCACTTCCGGTGTTCCAGGCGACTCCCGCAAAGTGTGTGAATTCACTTAGCCATTCTTTGCCCCTGCCCAGCGACTTCTCTCTCCTACTCTCTTGCAGAGACACGGCTATAGGGGTGTACAAGTGCATGCGAAATACATGACTGCTTTTTAGTAGAACTTCTGATGCATGCACTTCTGGATGATTGACATTGCACTGTGGGCAAAGAGGGCGAAATTAAAGGCGAATTGAAACATCCGGGCCATGGCGGCACGGCACCACTGAAGACATTGAGGCGGCAGCAGCAGTGACAGACACTGAAGGATCATGAGGACATTGAGGTGGCAGCAGCAGTGACAGACACTGGAGGATCATGAGGACATTGAGGCGGCAGCAGCAGTGACAGACACTGGAGGATCATGAGGACATTGAGGCGGCAGCAGCAGTGACAGACACTGGAGGATCATGAGGACATTGAGGCGGCAGCAGCAGTGACAGACACTGAAGGATCATGAGGACATTGAGGTGGCAGCAGCAGTGACAGACACTGAAGGATCATGAGGACATTGAGGTGGCAGCAGCAGTGACAGACACTGAAGGATCATGAGACATTGAGGTGGCAGCAGCAGTGACAGACACTGAAGGATCATGAGGACATTGAGGTGGCAGCAGCAGTGACAGACACTGAAGGATCATGAGGACATTGAGGTGGCAGCAGCAGTGACAGACACTGAAGGATCATGAGGACATTGAGGTGGCAGCAGCAGTGACAGACACTGGAGGATCATGAGGACATTGAGGTGGCAGCAGCAGTGACAGACACTGGAGGATCATGAGGACATTGAGGCGGCAGCAGCAGTGACAGACACTGAAGGATCATGAGGACATTGAGGTGGCAGCAGCAGTGACAGACACTGAAGGATCATGAGGACATTGAGGTGGCAGCAGCAGTGACAGACACTGAAGGATCATGAGGACATTGAGGTGGCAGCAGCAGTGACAGACACTGAAGGATCATGAGGACATTGAGGTGGCAGCAGCAGTGACAGACACTGAGGATCATGAGGACATTGAGTGGCAGCAGCAGTGACAGACACTGGAGGATCATGAGGACATTGAGGCGGCAGCAGCAGTGACAGACACTGGAGGATCATGAGGACATTGAGCGCAGCAGCAGTGACAGACACTGGAAGGATCATGAGGACATTGAGGTGGCAGCAGCAGTGACAGACACTGAGGATCATGAGGACATTGAGGCGGCAGCAGCAGTGACAGACACTGGAGATCATGAGGACATTGAGGTGGCAGCAGCAGTGACAGACACTGGAGGATCATGAGGACATTGAGGTGGCAATCACAACCCCCTTCGGACAGCCACTAGTCAACAATGCCTGTCGATGGAGGCACGCCTGCAGGGGGGGCTGTCTCCCGCCCGGCACAAGTCAATTAAATTACGTAGACAGCCAGCGCTGCCCTGCAGAGTAAAAAAGTAAAAAAAACTTGCTTGCAGAGAATCAGCCCAATATCGATACTTATTGATCG